>JAHLJT010009355.1:10660943-10685111 GCA_031308135.1 Acheta domesticus | reverse complement strand
TCTTGTGAATGAACTAGCCACTGGACAGAAAAAATATATTAAATAATTTGATATTATGGAGAAGTCTGCTCCTTACAAAGCAGCTTAATAGCATCTGCGAAAGGCTGAGGGATACCTATAATACCTACTTAATTGGGACCCTTACGAATTCCATGCTCCAGACAACCAACAAAACTCTTTGGACACAACCTATTCTCCCACATAAGACCAAATTTAATGTTCATCCATCACTCTGATCACTCACATTTTTGTCATTTCTTCCCTTCTTTCGTACTAATCATCTCGCAAAAGACGAATGGAAAATTTCTTTTCCCAAATTTCTTTATTTTACTTTAGCTTGCCACACCAATCCTTAATTCACACTCGTTGCTACATAGTCTGGTACACTTATTCCTTCCTCACTACTGAAGAAACGGCGATGGTAGAAGCAGCAGGCATTGTGTTGCACGGTCTACGGGACGGAAGCAGTGGCGGCAACAACGGAGATAGCTACGTCGTCAGAGCCGGAGATTCCCAAACACGAACAAATAGCGCGTTTATCATCAAATCTGCCTCGCACTTTTCGCGCCTTCCTCCGTTCTCCTTCACGTCTCTCCTCCTCCCCCTCCCCCCCACACACTTCTGTATATCTTTTAAAGGGTTGACGTGGTAAATGCCTACGTTTCCCGCCAATTGTACGGACGCTCCGAGGATAAATCTCCCTAACGTCTTGGCCAATTTAGAAGGCTATTACTCTGAGAAACACGGGGCGCGCGCCAGTAGCCGTAATTTATATGCGAGCGGGCGACAGGGCGGCGGCGACGGCGGCGGCGGCGGCGGCGGAGGCGGCCGCGCGGCGGTGTCGGAGTCTGGGGTCCACGGAGAGCGCGAGAGAAAAAAAGAAAATATGAGACGCCGCCACAACATAGCGACGGCGCCACTGTCACCTCCTTCGTCGCGAGCCGCGCAGCTGTACGTTGGCCAAAACTAGACTGCTAGTGGGGCTTCTTTATTTTAACCCACTATATTACGTAATGCTGTTGAACATTAACTTTGTAAGGCACTTCCTGACAGAGAGTTTTCTTCCTTCGTTTCTTTTGTGTTTTTGTCGCAATCTGTGGCATAGAGTATTCCAGGAAATACAGAGGGGAATCATAGAGGCTGAAACGTAATGAGATCAAAGCAAAAATAAGCAAATTTGCAAGTGAGCGAATTTCTAAGTAAGTTCTTTTTTTTTTCAAGAAATTTCACTAAATACAGATACGCATTTCGGTTCTCTCTATTTTTTTATGTGAAAACAAAAGCATTAGCAAACAGTAAAATTTCCACCTGCTGTAAAAGTCTCTGAAAGACGATATCTGCAAACAGGAAGAAGGAGGAAGATCTCGAAAACGAAATCATATAACATTACAATTACAAAACTAGTAATTTTACAACACGCCCTGTGAGTCCACTTGTGTATAGTTGTTCTTTGCTAAAACTTAAATCACTTCAATATTTCAGTCATTAACTTCAAAAAATTGAATAATATTTGCTATACACCACATGTATGAGAATTATTTGTATATAAGTGGAGATTTTTGGTCTATATTTGCTTCTTGGAGATTTTTTTATCTCAGACTTCTATTGCTGAAATTATGAAGAATACTCTACTCTTAACGTTTATATTGTTTTGTAACAATGTTTGTAATGGCTTGTTTACTATACACTATCAGAATTTTTTAGTTAAAAATTTATTTTTGATTACTATTTCTTTCGAGCCTACTTTTTTGACCGCAGTGTGTAGTAAATTTAGGTGTAGATTAATATTCGCAGCTTAGATTTGAGAAAAAAGGACAAATATTTCAGATATTTTTTATATTAAAAAACTGCAGTGTTGAAAGAAAAATGTCATAAGCAAAATTTAATATAATCAATATTATGAAAGCGCAATATCATAACACTAAAGAAATTACATAACGAATCTTTGTAAGTTATTTCTGCTACGCAAATAGGAGCTTCAAGTCGAGATTGATTTCATGAAACAGATTAATTTCTTCATAAGATTATTCTCCGAAAAATTCTTTACTAATAATTTACTCGTGAAACTATAAGTAAATCAGTCTAGAAAACTAACCTAACCTTTTCTCCGAATGCCGTGCCCTTCTCCTTCCTTAACCTAACCAATGAAACTGTCCATTTTTGTATTTCATCCACATGGTAGTGGAATGTGGAAATGACTCCTCAGAACAAACATCCGAAGACATAATATTCTTTGATTTATTTCAACTGCATGCATCTTGGAAATATATAATCCTATTGAATCATGTTCTTCTTGACAAAATAAAACTTCACATTTTTGTCTATTTTTTACAAATATTTGTGTGATAATTGCACAAAGCATCACATTGCAGCAAGTCACTATAACATATGTATGACATGACACAAAACATGAAATCCAATGATTAATATAAATTACTTGAGTAATTTAGAATGACCTATTTATAACAGTACCAAAATTATTCAAAGAATAATTATCATGGAAGGGAATGAAGAATGTATATTGGGAATGTGTTTTGTATGTTATTTTTAAGTCTTAATAATATCTTCTGGAGGAAATCTTTTTCACTCAGAAGAAAAGTTCACTGACATGAAATTGGATGGAGAAATTTACTATAAGCATTTCAGTATAATTCTTTGCATAAAATTGGTCATATTGATTTCTTTTTGTGAAAAAGATAACTAGCAAAATTCCAGCTCTTTGTAACAGAAATCTTACAATAAAAATTGAAGATGACTTAAACTTGTTTTTAATTTTGAAATATCGAAGACAGAAATCTTGGTTTTTGATTCAGGAAGTATTTTACTACACTTAAAACCATTTGTTATCTTGCTATCTACTCGCATAGTCCCAATGCCATCTGCTCTTACAGCATTAGACTCTGAAGAAATTTAAATAATCATTCAAATCATCTAACTTTGATATTACTGGAGAACAATGAGGCGTATACCGAATAAAGAGACGCCATCCTTTAAATTTCAGATCTAAAAAAAACAATGAAGTAACGCTTTCATCACTTAAAATTAAGCATACAATTTTCCGAATGCCATATTCATCAGGTATTGTAAATACGTAAAACGTGACAATAAAAACGACTCATAAATCTCACATTCCACATCTTCTAATGTGGCTCATTACATTACCGTAATGACATACATTACTGACAATGTCGTAATTTAAAACTCGTCGTTTACTAACATACGATTTGCAAAACATTAAGTACTTATGTTTATAAACAATGATTTTAAAATTTGTATTTTGAACTTGTGATGTTACTTATTCAAAGACCCTAACGGAAATATAGAAAGTAGAAAGACATTTTGGTGC
The DNA here is from genome assembly GCA_031308135.1 of Acheta domesticus. Taxonomy (NCBI): domain Eukaryota; kingdom Metazoa; phylum Arthropoda; class Insecta; order Orthoptera; family Gryllidae; genus Acheta; species Acheta domesticus. Next base: position 10,681,765 of record JAHLJT010009355.1, on the reverse strand, counting down.
GATGAACAACTAAACTAGAAGGAATGAGCGGCACACCGAAACTTTCGCTCTTCTAAAGGTTTTTACTGAATAAGTACTCAATTTTTTAACATTTTTTAAAGATCCTAAAATCGAGGGATAAGTGTACTGAGAAATATATCACTGGCTGTAATATTTGAGTATGGGGAGGTTCGAAAAAAAACTGAACTTTTGCAGTATACTTTACCCGACGTGTACGCGCATTTACAGCTCACACAAACCTTAAACACGGTATTTACGACCGAAAATCCGAGATCTTATTATTGAGACGATTCCAAGTAAAACTTATTTTAGCGGTGTGATTGATTCATTGCTTGATTGATTCGTGTTTCCGAGCGGGTCAACTACTCAGGTCATTAGTCCCGTAAGTGTAGTGCGTGTTTTTCTCGGGAGGTGGCGATGAACTTTTTCCCTTCTGGATGGCAAGATCTGGCGCCGACCTCCCGTCGACTAGCGGGGTTTTCCCCTCAACCAGGTATCTCCCACCAGCGGGGCACCGCCCCAGCCGGGACAAGCTGTAAGCTCCCGACCGGTCTCCCGGCAGGTGTGGTAAGTGTAGTGCATGTTAGTGTAAGAGTGTGTGTAAGTGGAGAGGAGAGGACAAGGAAGAAGGAAAGATGGCGCGCGGTCCGTGGCCCGTTTATTAGGGTACTGCCTCCGGCATTCGCCTGGTATTGAGAAACCACGGAAAGCTACCGATCAGAGCAGCCGGCGGCTAGAATTCTCCTCCAGACAGCGACAGAAACCGACCAAGCTTTCTGGCTGATGTCGAAAATCCTGCCACCTTCGGTACTGGAACCCCAAGACCTCCCGGTCAGAGGCACTGCAGTGACATCAGTTGATGCCCTGAGCCAGCTCTCCCGCTTTCCTCCAACGAACCTTAAACCCGGAATTTACGACCGAAAACGCGAGATCGTATTGTCGAGACGATTCCAAGTAAAACACATTTTAGCGGTGCATTGCATACCGTAAGCAAATTGCCCGGGAAAAACGAGACTGAACCCACTGCGCGGTGCTGGAACGCCTGCAGTCCCCGAAGGAATTCCCAAGTTACTGCTCGGATAACGCCATCCGCGCTACTGCAGCTCGGGGCGAGCGCAGCGCCTCTATCTCCCGCCCGCGCAGGTAAGCTCCCGGAGTATCTTCAAAGTTCACTGCCGACATACGAGTCTGGAAGACGTAGTTCCGCTTAATGTCATATTCTTACGTGGCGCCGGAACCCAAGTGTGTTCTTAGGAGGCTGCAAGCACCGCGCACGAAAGGCTTCCATGGAACGAGGACGAGGAGAGAAAAATTAAATGGAAAGAGCAGCTTATCACAGGCGTTTACGTCCCAGTTCTTTATCATGCATGGGCTCTATTTTGTTTCCAAATGATGCCTCGCTTCTGGAACAAAACTTTAAATAAATGGTGATGGGAGTAATGAGATAACAAACTTACATGACAAACGTTCTCTGTCGTTAAACTTCAAAGTTGATACGTAAGATTATTTTAACGAAGTTAAGTAGTTATTACTTTCCTTTGTTTCATGTAATGCACCGTATTGCGTAATTATTTCTATCACTCTGAATAAAATATTGAGAGTTGGAAACAGTGATACTTGAATAACGACTTGCAGAGAACAGGAGTACATTTGTTTGCATTCATTTGCTATTTAAATTTATGTAACACTAATACGAAACAAACACAAACAAGCCGCGATAAATAAGACAACTTAAAATGTTCTTTCCAGCACGGAAAATAATTAAATTTGAATTCACGACCGCTTGTTAAATTTTCACAATTTACATTTTAGTTTAATATCTAGAGTAATCTGTTGAGAATTTCTATCTAAGAGTAGTTTCTAAAATATTGCATTACGTTTAGGTTTTCGATGGAACCCTCACAATACGGACTTTAAAGATTTAAAGCATTAGAATACATTTTTCGGCTTTTGCCCTTCATGAGTTTGTTGCTTTAATTAATTTTACTGCTCCAATCGGAGACAATGAAATTTTTATTTTTTTTAGTGTATTAAATTACTGAATTTAAAAAGATTTTTGTGTACAGAACACGTCCCTGCGGGTTCCACGGATACAAAATAGAATAAAATCTTTTTACAATGCTATTTAAATTTACGAATGAAGCATACTTTTTTAGTGTTTTCGCTGTAATGCTCATGAAGATTAGAGAGAAAATTTCATTTTCAAAATGAGCTCTCTTGCGTCGCAATTTAGTAGTTCTTTTACACCCTTCTTCCCAATGCATAGTTTAGTTTGAACGTGATTCTGAGTAACATCATCACGATCGTAAAACTCTACACATTTCCTACAACACGATTGCCTTAAAGAGAGACATACGATATAATACGTGAAAAGAGTTTTCGTTACAATCATCCTCTAATCACCAAGTTTTGTTTTTCATCACACGCATAAACAATTTTATTTTTGTCCACTCTCCTTCCATAAATTACATGAAACAATTTAATGGGGTAGAAATTATAGGGCAACGTCTTCCTTACGTGTATGAACTCATCGGGAGCTACATTTTACTTATAGAGCGATATCTCGTGTCTGCTGCCTTCGCGACCCGACCTCCCGGGCAGACGGTCGCGCATTGTTTCGCAAACGATGGCAGCGCCCCTGGCGAGATCCCGTTCTGAAACGAAGGTGCTCCTCAGGCTGGCTCATTAGCGCTGCCGGGCTTCCGTCTTTCTGTTACTTGAGAAAGGCGCCCAAAATAGCGCGCTAACTCCGAAGCAGCTTGACGACGAGAAACAAACAACTCAACACAGGCATCAATATTTTCGTCTTGCTTTATCCCTCCTTGAGAGAAAGGAATTGTCAAAAACGACACAAAAAAATATCATGATTATAATTGAATAATTTACGATTTTTGAAGACAGTTTTTGTAATGCGCTATATAACGAGAAATACAATATGTAGTGATTTTCTATGAAAGTACATGATACGATCTAGGAAGAGAAGTCTTAATATGTTCTACAACTAACGGAAATAATGACTCATGATCTAGTAGCTTTTCCTTTGTGGCAATTCAGCGACTAAGGCTGAAAGTTGAGAATAAATACAAACGAAAAATCATTTCATCGGAAAATATAGTTTGTTGCTGTTAGGCAGGAATGATTTTAGTAAAACATTGCAATGACGTTGGAAGGAAAATATGGGAAAGAGACAAAAGCTTGTTTATCTGAATGACCCCAACAGCTTCAGTTAATGTAATTAACAAATTTTCTAAAATGTAAGTTGTAGATATTGTTAGGGCAGCAAATTGTCGATGTATTCACTCGTCGGTCAGATTTAGTTACAACTCTTGTCATTATGAAGAAATTACATGAATTCTGTGTTTTATAAAAAATGGTTTAAATTATCACTTACAAAAATAATCACTTAATAAATTTTTTATAATATAAAATATTATTGATGTGACAATACCTTCTAACTCAGCCTCATATGTTTTAAAATATGAGCAAAATTTTTCTCAAGGTAATTTTGCATTCTGAAATAGCACTTCTTTAATATAATAGTACGTTACTATAAGTTTTCGTACGGTATGCTTGTGAGCATGGTCAGTTTTGTAGGTTTGTGCTTCACCCCAAAATGGATTCGACATCAATATGGCGTAGTAGAAGACTAGGAGTGAGACTCCAATTCGAAAATATTTAGTGCCTCTAAATATTTGAACACTATTTCAGAAGATGCATTAAGAATTTGAAAATGAAGAGGAATACACTTGCCTTTTTAGTTGTTTGGATGAATTTAATTTCAGAAAAATGTTTACTTCAGATACATTTAAATTAATTTCAATAAAATAGATTTCATTTTTTTTCCATCTGTTTTCGGAGTTTTCTGTGACCACATCAGGCACAAGAGCAGAAGGCATTACGAAGTAAAACAAGTCTGATGTGGAGCGAGGAACGGTGATAACAAAACTTGCGACAATTTGAAGCAGTATCTACTTCTACTTCTACGTTTTTGTTTGGAAATATTACAATTTTAAAGGGAAAAAACCGACTTTTCTAATTAAATTCTCTAGGTAGCCAACATATACTTTTATTTTATTTTGTCTTTTCATTATATTATTTATAAATTTTGATCTCCACATTATTCCGGCATATAGTGTGTTGTACTTTCCAATGGTTTCTAGTCCCTATTAAATGGCACAGAAAAGTTGAAAATTAATTAATGATATTATATTATTAATAATTATAGCGAAACTGACGCTCGTTATCCAATTTTATAATGAGGCTGTAGCCTTCGGTGTAACACGATTAACATAAAACATCGCTGAATCTGTCCCACGTACAATTTTCAGCGCATTTTATGCCAAAATTCTTTTCTAATTAATGAAACCGCACCATTCTCACTTTCACTACAAATCGGAATTCTCTCGTTCCTGTCACTCGCTCTTCGTTCATCGATCTCTCGACGTCGGGAGTCAATCGTTAACGCCGGTAGGATACGTGATAACGCCTTACATTTTTAGTTCTAGTAGAAAACCTTTCATAAAGATTACAAGCTGGTATCTAACGTGTATCAACAAAAACGTGAAAAAATAACACTCTTTTTTTCTGTATTCAAAATTAGACTAGAATATGGCTTAGGATAGAGATCACAGAATTATGAAAACGTGAAAGAATTCACTTTTCCCCATAGCTCGTCACACACAGTTTTTTAACTGGTTTTGACGTAAATATAAAGTATATACGTATCTAATTTGAAATTGTTTGTCATTGGGCATGAAATTATTAACTCAACACAAGATAAAACGTTCGCCTACCAAATGACAATACCGGCTTAGGACATCAACTGATGTCAATGCAGTGACTCTGACCGTTAGATCCTGGGGGTCTAGTCCTGACGGTAGCAGGATTTTCGACACTGGATAAATAGCTTGGTCGAATTCAGCGCCGCTGTCTGAAGGTGAATTCTAGCGACCGCTGCTCTGATCAGTAGTTTTCCGTGTCTTATCCGATCAACACCAAGCAAATTCCGGAGAAGTAACCTTACAAATGGGCCACGGACCGCGCGCGATCTTTCCTTCCTCTTCCTTGTCCCATCCTCACCCCTTACTTACCACATTCACACTTAAATGCATTACACTACCACACATGCTGGGAGACCAGTCTGGAATTTGTTCCGGCTGGGGCGGCGCCCCGCTGATGGAGATACCTGGTTGAGGAAACCCCGCCAGCCGACGTGAAAGTCGGTGCCTGATCTCAGCCACCACCTCCCGATTACCACAACTTCCCGACAGAAAAAAAACTATTACACTTCCGGGACTTTAGGAGTTGGTGCGCCAGAAAACACGTAATAACCGATCAATTAACCAAATGATAATTTTAATAATATTGTTGCGCAATAGATGTATTGTCAGGTGAAGAACGATTATGTCACTGTGTATACCGCTTCAAGGGAAGGGTTGCCGCTTGCTGCTTTGACTCGTCCTGATGCTGCGTTGCTATTGCGGTATTTTGCTCCTTCCGGCGGTGATCGACAGGGCCATCTCCCGGGCGCGTCCTCCGCGAGGCGTCATTCATGAGCCACCCCCACGCTCGCGCTCGCATCACTCCCACCCTCCTATCCGCACCCCCCCTCCGTCGGCCCCACACCCCTCCTGCCCACCCCCACCCGCTTCCGTTCTGTCGTTCATGAGGCTATAATGATTCAGTGGCCCCTATCACACTGCCCTGCGCCACGCCAGATTTTATACTTGAGTACGTGTGACCTACCTTAACAAACTGTGTGCGGCCTGTAATAATTCTTTAAATCCAATTTATAACTCGTTTTATCTGTACCTGATAATGCTACTTTATTTAGAGTATATCGTGCGGAACAAGGTCAAAAGCTTTTGCGAAAACGATTGCGTCCTATCCTGTCACCCTTGGCCACTGAATCAGATATTCTTGTACTAATGCCAATAATTGGCTCTCGCAAGAATGCCCCTCCGAAACCATTTGTTCGTCATATATCCATTCTAATCTACTCTACTCCTTCGGAATGTAGTTCGCTATAACGCGCTCCTTTACTGTGCATAATACGGATGTTAAGCTAACTGGAACGATAATTTTCGTTGCGGATCTATATCCCCCCTTTAAAGATTGGCACAACCTATTGCTCGTAACCAGTAGTATGGGATGCTCTGATCATTCATGGATATTTGGAATGTACAAAATTACTGGATAATGGATTCATCCTCTAATTTAAGATTTTCCCAGCTATATTGTCGGGTCCCCTAGATTTATTACTTCTAGATTTTGAAACTATTTATCGGACTGTTTTACTTTCTTTAATAAATTGACCTCCTTAGAACAGACAATAAGATGCTCGAACAAAAAACCTCGCAAATCTACCTGAGGGTATTTTAAGTAACTTGTTAAGACTGTTTCCAATAATTTTACCTTCGTGTTTTGAAACAGAAAGCTATTGCCTAAACAGAGTAGCAGACACTGTGATTGGTTAGTTGAATGTCCAGATAAGGTAAGGACTTCATAGAAGGTAACTTCATCACTTAACCGTTAACTGGTGACGTGCGGGTGCAGTGGACCGGCGGGAACAATAAACTCAGTCTCTCGACCGGTGCAACGCAGGAGTTCTGTTTACAGTACCTTCTTATCTCTTTCTAGACAATGTTCGGGCGTGGGCTAGCTTACCTAGTTGCAGGCGTTTGTTTCTGAGAATCGTTGAAGTTACGGATTGGTCTCGACACACCGCACCTCACCAGTAGTAGATGTTTATACTTGGTAATTGTACCTTCATACTTAGATCAATATTTTCATTTACAGTGTATTTCTTATTAAAATTAATGATTTATTTAGTTCATATCATTTCAAAGCCCTTCTGTACGTACTCCAATCGTCAATTGCAAAGAAAATGGACCAATGTATGACCTGAATTCTCTCAGCGAGTATTAAAATTGTATTATTTTCTGTATTATTTTGTACTACAAATTCTTCGATTTTTGTGCTCTGCTAACGTGAAAAAATGTTAATTCGATGTGAAGTGAATAACGAATATGATAAGTCTAAAACTTTCCCGGTCACAGTGACGCGCACGTATCGGTAACAGAAGTTCAGCACGTCACCAGTTGACGTTTAACTTCCTAGAAAGTGGAACGTTTCTGGATCACCATATTATCAACTTTTGTTCATCAGTTCTTCCTTGACATTTCGTGCGCTCCGGTCCTTCGCTGGAGGCAGCGCGAGAGAACAGCCACGATTGGCTCCATCGCTTCAAAATTCGAAAGAAATAAATAGCCTGGACGGCACAAAAGCGCATTCAAATGTCACCCTCGATCGCCCACGGCACATCGAGGTAGGCGCCGACGGAAGGACGGAAGGGGGAAGGGGGAGGGGAAAACAGAATGGTCGGCAGGGCGGAGCGGAGGGCGTCGGTAAATACAACAGCGAGAACAGAGGAAGACAAAACAACGCGAGCGCGCGCGAGAGAGAGAAAAATTCTCTCTCTCTGCGTGTTGCGAGACACAGGGGGCGCGGGCAATTAGCAGAATCTAGAAGGCCGTGCCGAGGCGCAAGACTCTCGGAGGGGGCCGTGAGGAGCCGTGGCGCGGGGGAAGGGGAACGAAGGGTCGCGCGTCGGGGGAGGGGTGGGGGGAGCCGCCGCCGTCGACGCCGCGCGCTCCGAGCGAAACAATCGAGAAAACACGCGCGCGCAAAAAAATTGACAAACGTATGTTGCGGAGCGGAAGAGGTAAGAGATAAATGGCCTTCTTCCCCCGGTCTTTCTCCCTCTGTTCTTTTTTTGTCTCCGTCCTCGCTCTCTCATCCCTATCATTGTCTCTCTCTCCCACGCGTTGCGTCCTTCTCCTTCCCCCCACTCCACCTTCATTCTCATTCTCACTCTCTCTCTCTCTCTCTCCCCGACGCGGAAAGTCGCGAGCAAGGCGTTGCTTCAACAACTCGAGGAGGCGGCGGTGGCGGCGGCGGCAGAAAAAGTTAACAAGCGGCTGATGTAGAGCATCGCCAGTAAGAACATTACCGGCGGGCGTAAGGAGGTAACTAGCGCGAGGCTAATAGATAAACGGAGGGGAAAGGAAGAGGGGGAGGGATGGGAGGGAAGGGAGCAGTGGCGGGAGCGCCTCGCCGGCTGCGGAGCCGAGAAAAAGTGCGCGAGTTTCCTGCGGCCAGGCGGGGAGGAGCCGAGCGGCAGAGAGAAGCGAGCGCGCGGGGCAGCGTCCAACTTCATGGACTCGGCAATCTGGAAATTCCGGCTGCCTGGCGATACCGACAATTGCTCATAAAACGAATGTTGGGGATTTGCGGAGATTAATATCGTACAATACTTTGAACGTTCAGTTATAATGACAAAAGTGTTGCAGATTTTTTTATTCCTATTATTTTCGTCCTCGCATTTCAAGAAAACAATATATTTCCATATGTGATTAGGTTATTCTAAACTGTTTCTTAAAAGTTATTTAATTTTATCACTAAGTTATCTTCAAATGAAATCCTAAGACGACAATAAAAAAAGCATAATTCAAATGCATCGTTACTTTTCCACTTTCTAAAAAGATAGTTCCGTTCTGGAAGCTTGGTTAAAACTCATCATTATATGTATAAATACAGTCTAAGTAATGGAGGCTTGGATAGAATTGTCATAAGTTCCCTTGAACTCGTACTTTACAAAGAATATGATTTAACCTTCAGTTTGGAGCAATGGTATGAAATATACCAGTACATCTTCCTTCACCTCATTATATAAAACACACACTGCAGTTCTTGGAAGTCTATTAATATTTTTTTTCCGACCGTGCCAATTGCTATGGCTATTAGTTTTTCCGTCAGAGCATGTTTTTCTCAGGAGGTGGGCGGTGTTCATTTCCTGCGCGAACGTTTTAATCCAGCTCAGACACACACGTCTGCTTGCAGGGTTTTTCCCAAGAGGTATCTCTCCCAGAAGAGAATCGCCTTCGCCAGGTCAAGCTCCCAGCCGACTGATCTCCCATGTACGCAAGAAGGAAAGATCGGATGAGGTCCGTGACCCATTTGCTAAGGAACTGCTCGGCATCCGCTATTATTTATGGGAAGAAACCCGTGTAGCTTGTGTCGAAAATGCGCCATCGTAAGGACAGAGAACACTTCAGTCAACGATGCTGAAGTGACAACAGTTTGGCACTAATCCTTCGCAGCGGTCGAGTCTATGAGCTAACTTTAAACAGAGCAAAAAGTATCTAAAATGTATTTGTTTTCTTAAGAGTGGGAATATAAAGCCCTGGCTTTCGGAATGATGATGTGTCCGTGGAAGCGGAAGCACAATGAGAACGGAGCGGTAGGGGTGGGAGAGGGGGAGGGTGGGACGGCGTGGGTGTGGGGGGCGCGCTGGAGGCAGACAAGGTCGCGTCAGCACAGCGGATGCGAGAGCGTCAGCGGCACAACGCGGCTATTTCGCCACGTTGGCCAGCCTGACGGACAGCCTGTAATCATCGGGCGGCCGCTTGGGACAAGTGTGAAGTGTTTCGCCCTCCCCCCACCCCGCCCCCGCCTCCCCTCCCGGCCCACCGCTCTCCGCCGACTGTGCCGCCGCACAACATGTGATTTTGCTCTCGTTCCACTCCGCGAAGCAATTTCTCTCGGTCTCTTTAAAGGTTTCCACCGCCTCCATATCAACTCAGAAATGGGTATCGCGCGACGCGACCTTAAAAAGAGGGGGGAAAACCATAAAAAGGAAACGTATATAAAAAAAATAAAGCGCGAGCGAAAAAAATATGAACTACAAAAACGCCCAATTCACTTCTGGGCGGCATTTTTTCGTCCGCGTCGCTTTATTTTCCTCCGATGTCCTTTGATATCGCGCAACTATCACGCAGACACGGCGCTGCCCGGAAATAGAAAAATCTGGAGCCCCACAAGGCTCGGCCCCGGGGCCGGCGGCGCCCCGGCCGAGGCATAAACCGCGCGGGCCGGCGCCGGGTCAAGTTTATGGGCGTGTTTGGGTGCGGCGCTGGCGGCGCTGGCGGCGCGGCCGGACGGAGGCGGCGATCGGGAAGACGGCGGTTCGAGGCCCGGCCAGGCCGTTATGGCGCGGGGCTATTCCGAAGGCAGCCGGCCGGAGCGGAGCGGGCGGCGGGGGCGGCGGTGGGGGCGGGGCGGCAGGGCGGCGGGGGGCGGCGGGCGGCGGGGGCGGGGGGACGGCGGGCGGCGGGGGCGGCGGTGGGGAGGCGGGGGCGGCGGAGGCGGCGGGGGCGGCGGGGGCGGCGGGGGCGGCGGGGCCGGTGGGGGGCGGGGGCGGCGGAGGCGACAGGGGCGGCGGGGGCGGCGGGGGCGGCGGGGGCGGCGGGAGCGCGGGGCGGCGGGGCGGCGGGGGCGGCCGGGGGGCGGCGGGGGCGGCGGGGGCGGGCGGGGGCGGCGGGGGCGGCGGGGGCGGGGGCGACAGGGGCGGCGGGGGCGGCGGCGGCAGTGGGGGCGGGGGCTGTGGGGGAAGGGAAGGGCGATAGACGAAACGGCCTCTGGAGAGCGGCCCAGGCGCGCGGCCGGAGCTGCGAGGTGGTGGGATGAGAGGTGCAGCGATGTGTGTCGGAGAGCGTCTGGTGCGGTTGGGGCCGGCGCATGTGGCAGATGGACGCTGCAATTCGGGAAGGAAGAAGTAAAGTGGTGCGTTGAGATTTTGCATCTTCCCTACCCTTCCGCTTTTACCGAAAAAATTAATACCACTCTTACTGGTTCATTGTTAAAACATAACGAATAACAAATTGTAACACGAACTGAACAATGCTATTATATTTTATCGATTGGAATTCACGTTTTGTTACTTTTCCAAGATTTCATCCAACACTAAATTAAAAAAACGAACTCGTCATTTCATTGCTATGATGTCATTTTCACCCTCGGTATTAAAATATTATTGAACTCATTTAACTAATTTCAAGTGTAATAATAAACCAAAATAATTATATAAGAATTTAGTTGATATGCTTTTGGAACAGATTTACAAAATAATAAATATTTGAACGTAATGAAAATTAAGAATCAGTGACGTATGCAAAAAATACAAAGGATAAAAACCCAAATTCAGATGCATTAGTAATATGTCGCTGCATCATACATCTACTAGAGTAGTCAGGTAACGAAAACTCATGAATCGAACTTCGTCGCTTGTTTTCAGAATTACAGTTTTTGATCCGTTTCCTTTATAACTCAAAAATAATCATCGTAAAGCTATGAAATATTTGGATGCATGTAATGAAGTAGTATCTACAACCCGTGCCTCAGTTCAATATTTTTATGATAAAATTATAACTGAAAAAATTATTAGTAATCAATATTTCATTTTGGATTCGAATAAAATATTATTTATTCAGAGATCTCAATGAAAGTATTGTACCTGTAAGTATTCACGGCGAATCAAAAGAAAAAAATTGATAAAAATTTTCACATTATTTGAGTTATCAGGGGAATACTAAGTGCAAGAAAAATTGGTTGAATTTTTTTTTAAAAAAATGTAAGCAAATAGCAAATTTTTCCTTATAGATGAAAGGTATTTCTGTATGTCAATTCATTTTCACGGCTGTGTAGTATGATTTGAAGGGAGAAAAGACGTGGAAAGTAGTAAAATGTTAACTGCTGTAAGCTGCATCGACCCCCTTAAGGAGGGAGGAAGCAACAAGACGGTAGGCGGCAGCGGCGTGGGCGCGATGCAATGCGGGCTGCGTGCACCGCAGGGTTGTGGGGGGAGAGGGGGGGGAGCTGGAGCTTTACAGTGTAGGCGGCGCCGCGCGACGAGAGCTGCGCATGCGCCGTAAAGGCTGTCGATCGCGCGCGTTCCGTTCTGCATCTTCGAGCTATCGATGGAAAAAATCGCTCGTATACCTCTCCTTCGTTTTCAGCGAATGCTCCAACGTTTCGACAGAAAACGCCGAGGGCACTTCTTTCCAATGTACAACATGAAAAGGTCCCCGGTGAGCTCTTACGAAAATCAATTACGGTTTTCAGAGTGGAATAGTATTTCCCATATTTAATACTTAAGATAGCATGTCTTTTGAATCGTCACAGTATTTTTTCTCCTCTCCTTTTCTCACGTCTAAATACTTTTCTCCGTAGAAATATAGTATTTCCTTTAAGTTTTTATCATCTATATTTACAATGGAGTATATTTTACTAGTTCTTCGGGTCTTCTTCTAAGAGAGAAAGTAAATAAGCATTTTGCTGAAATTACCACAGCGAATGGAATTCGTTTCGTTGTAGTTTTTATAGTTATAATGTGCTAAACAATAATTATTTGTTTTCAGATTTTTCAAGTTGTGAATCACTTCGAAAGCGTCGTCTTCACAATTTCAGCAAAAAGGCACTTTTGAAGAGTAATCACCCTAAAACACATAATGAGCTCTGTAACCTCTGTTCGACTAATAAAATTAAACTCTCGGCTACTTTCAAGCGGACCGCTCCAAACACCGGTTATTTCAGAGAAAAAATTATATGCGGTGCACAATTCCGCGAGCGACTAATCTACAGATCTACAGGTAACGTAACCAACCATTTCTGATTAGTTGGTAGGAAAACGAACCACAATACGTTTTGAGAATTAAAAAACAACGAATTCGAATTCATACAATCCTTTCGAACTGAAAACAGGACCAAACTCATGAAAAGATTGCAAACCGCTCTTTAGATCGCTGATAAAAATTCCACGCTAGCACAGAAACAAAATACACGCGGCAATATAAAAACTTCAACAGACAATAAAAATGCAGGACTTTACAGTCACGTTCCAAACAAGAGTTTCAATCGACACAACGCGCGCAAAAAGAGATTGCATTCAGGAGCGGAGTCGGCGCTTTTTCACTTACTCTCGCTGGAGGCGCGCCCCCCACGCAACACGTCCCTGCCACAAAGCGCGCGAGCAACAGTTGCGTGCGACTGCCGCGCGCGAGCGAGACAGCGCAGGCGCTGGAGTACAGCCACGGAGCAACTGATAAAATTCGGCAAAGTTCGTTCTTGGGTAGGGAAATGTGAACATGACTGCAGGAATACAAATAAGAGCGAATAGAGCAAACGAAATGAGAGAGTAGGGGTCTAAAATGGAAGTTAACCACCAACCGTGATACCAGCTGCATGACACTACCGTGCGCGAGCAAAACAGTGTAGTCGGTGGGGACGCTGAAGTAGAGCTACGGAGCAACTGATAAAATCGGCAAAGTTCGTTCTTGGGTAGGGAAATGTGAACATGACGGTAGGAATACAAATAAGAGCGAATAGAGCAAACGAAATGAGAGAGTAGGGGTCTAAAATGGAAGTTAACCACCACCGTGATACCAGCTGCATGACACTACCGTGCGCGAGCAAAACAGTGTAGTCGGTGGGGACGCTGAAGTAGAGCTACGGAGCAACTGATAAATTCGGCAAAGTTCGTTCTTGGTAGGGAAATCTGAACATGACGGTAGGAATACAAATAAGAGGGAATAGAGCAAACGAAGTGAGAGAGTAGGGGTCTAAAATGGAAGTTAACCACCAACCGTGATACCAGCTGCATGACACTACCGTGCGCGAGCAAAACAGTGTAGTCGGAGGGGACGCTGAAGTAGAGCTACGGAGGAACTGATAAAATTCGGCAAAGTTCGTTCTTGGGTAGGGAAATATGAACATGACGGTAGGAATACAAATAAGAGCGAATAGAGCAAACGAAGTGAGAGAGTAGGGTCTAAAATGGAAGTTAACCACCAACCGTGATACCAGCTGCATGACACTACGTGCGCGAGCCAAACATGTAGAGGGAGGGGACGCTGAAGTAGAGATACGGAGGAACTGATGAAATTCGGCAAAGTTCGTACTTGAGTCGAGAAATGTGGATGTGATTGGTGAAATAAAGTGACACACTCGTCCGCCTACACTATGCATGGAAACGAGCAGTCAGAGTTGTGACAGGACCATGGAAAAAGTCAAAGTTCTCCAAAGCAGGTTTTCCAATCAAAAAGGCGAGACTTAAATGGAATGGATGAAATAGTGCGAATGAGTAAAGGATAGCTACTAGAGAGCGAAATAATTGTAATTTGGTGATTATTGACAGTGATTTGAGCGCGGAGATAGAGAAGACGTGTGTAAGGTACGAACGCTATATGATACCCGAGGAATTTAACTATGGATATTAGAAGAAAAGCAAAGGAGAATATGATAACATCGAAAAAATGAAGAGAAGAGGCGCGAAGCGTTCTGTTGAAGGTGAAGGTTGCGTGAGAAAAGTGTAGGTGACGATGGTGGGTTGTGAGATAGTGCTGCGAAGAATCCAGATCCATAAGAACTTAAGTTTGCCGAGTGAAATGAAATATTGAAAATGCTTTTGGGTCAATTGAACTTTCTGATCGAGGGATCTAGAGTGGTCTGAGGTTTTTGCGAACTGCGATTTTCCAAGTATAGAAACGCATGTTGGATGATTCAAGAATGTGTGTATGGGATGAAATGTATCTGCTCTCATGGACTAGTAGATATTCGAAAGTTGGCTAGTTCTCAACTCTTAGGCGAATACAAAAACATATGAGGGCAAAACTGAAAACACATCAGAGCATCCCTTTGCGCAGAATGACAATTTACCTGACACACTTTTGAAGTTCAGTAAATTACAATAAAAATCAGATGATGGATGATCAAGAACCATGATGTTGCAATGTTTTAAAAGCTTGCATTATACTTTCAGTTCAAAGATGACTTGAAAGGCAAAGGAATTCAAGGAGGTACAATAGGTGACTATAATGTCAGCTGACATTTACTAAAAACTGAATTTTAAAGAATATCAAGAGGAGTAAAGTAAGTTTTGACACCATATACACACAACTGACAACAGTGACGAGGAAAGGAGGTGTCTACAGCATGCGAACCTCTAGTGTGGCGATATCGGTGAACATGCAGACAATATTATGTGCAGTGAGCGAGTATCGTTTCCAGGCGCGTCACTTACTATAGTTATTAGTCCAACAAGTGTAGTGCATGATGGATCCCTGGAGGTTGTAGTTTTCTTGCATCACTATAATATTAGATCAGCCATCGCACTGCGTATGTTTCTAAGAGGGAGAAGAGGGGACAAAGATGAGGAAGGAATGATAGCGCCGTTTTCGGTTGCCCGTTTGTTGAGGTATTCGAATGGTATTAATATTAGAATCTACGGAAAAATACCAACCATGTCAGTGTCCAGCACCTGGAATTCTCTTGGATTAGCGGTTTAATTCGACCCATCTAAGGAGCTGGTGACGAAAATCCACACGCATTGGAAGAGAAACATATAGAGGAAATCAGATTTGGGAATAAAGCCACGTGATAATGGAATCTACAACAAGCTACGTAACCAACAAGGTAGCAGGAAGCAAAGAAGAAATGAGATAAAAGTAGGATCAAAAACTGGATGGCATGTAAATAGCAAACGTAGAACATACACATGAGTAGTAGAACACGTGTTGCAAAGACGTGAACAGGGAACATAAATTAAACGAAATCAAGTGGTAAAATGACTCACTGCTATAGAACGACCGCAAAGTGAAGGCATGTACAAAGGACGTGAGAAAAAGTGAATGAACGCAAGGCTGACAACACATTTGATAAATAAAAGAGGCAGTTGAGAATTAAAACCGTTAAAAGTCAGTTGAAGTGCAGAGAAACCATCAGCGGCAATAAAACCTGGCTGGGTATGCGAATCATGGAGATGCTCTCAGGATCTACAATCATGGGAATAGTTCGCGAGTCGTGGGAGGAGGAGAAGGGGGAGGGGAGAGGGGGGGGGGGGAGGGGGAGGGGGGACGCGGCACCTGCACTGCGGGGGGCGCGTGCTCAGGGTAGCAAGCGCCACGCCACGCGCGCAGGCACGTCCGCGACCAACGTCGAGTTGGTCGCTAGTTTGCCGGCGAAATGAACACAGCGACGTGTAACGTAGTCGTGTGCGAGGCCAACCGACACACACGTTCGGGCACCACCCTCTCCCCTCACACCCACGCTCCTCCCCCTCACCCCGACCCCTTTGACACCTCGCACCCGCTGCCCTCGCACACAAGGCCCCCCCTCCAGACTCCTCCCCCCGAATATATTTTTTTCTGTCCAATTTACACGAAACACGTCCGTACACGCGTAGCTTTCATTTCCTCCCTTTGGCCGGAGGTCCGCGGAGGGAGCTGAAAAAATTCGCCGGCCGTTAGAGCGGTGTGTTCGCATCCATCGCGTCTGCCCCCCACCCCCACCCCCACCCCTTCCCCTCTCTCCTCCCCGGCGACCGGCGGGGCGCGCGTCTTCCGCGGAGGACTGACGCCTCGGCTGCGAGGGCGGGGGGGGAGGGGGCGGGGCCGCGGAAAGCTCTGAAAATGACGTATGATGCAACTGAGGGGCGGAGCAGACACCTCCTAACGGCGAAACCAATTACCGGAGCGGGCCGCGGGGGGTGAGGGGAGGGGAGCCGAGAGCGTGACGTGGGGTGGGGGCGGGGGTGGTGTGCGCGGCGAAGGATGGAAGCGAGGGTACGCGGAGCGAGGCACTGCGCGAGAGGTGGGACTGGGTAGGACAGCGGGTCGGGTTGCGACAGTGCTCGCTCTGGACAAAAGGAGAGAACTGCTGTGGAGGAAGCTGTCGCAACTAGGCTTAAGTGGCTCAGGGCAACAATTCAGTGAGAGAGGGAGCTAACCAACAAAACTCAAAATATCGATTTATGAACATATTCGATCACGAACACATTAAATAAGTCAATAAATCGATGTTTTGAATTTTGTGTGTTGGCTCCCTCTCACTGGATGCCTCGATCGAGCCGCTGCTGTGCCTCTGACCGGGAGGTCCTGCGGTCACAGTCACGACAGTAGCAGGACTTTCGACCCTCGCTACATAGCTAGGTCAAATTCAGCCGCTGTGTGGAGGAGAATTCTAGATGCTGGCTGCTCCGATCGGTAGTTTTTCCGTGGTTTTTCCGAGCAGAAACCAGAAGTAAACCCCACAAAACGAGCCATGGACCCCGCGAGATTTTTCCTTGACTTATCATCACCCCTTAATTGCACACACACACGGACTACACTAGTACACATATCGGGAAACCAGTAGGGAGCTTAGGCCTTGGTGTCCCCGCTGGTGGGGTAAACCTAGTTCGGGAAAATCTCGCAAACAGACGGGTAGGTTCTACGGCGGCTCGCGCCACCCAGCAGCGGAAGATCACCTCCATATCCAGCGAGAAAAAATATGCACTACACTTACGGGATCAATGAACTTGCAAGTTCACGCGCCTTGTATCATCAATCAATCTTTAAACAGTGGCAGTGTCGATTGAAGCTGCCGAAAATTAAGGGAATGGATTTGATTAAAAGAGAGGAAAATAGTATTCAATGTGTCAGAAGAAACAGATGATCAACACGTGTTGCGCGATATCCTTAAAAAATGAGAGGAATCGTTATTGGAAACGGATGCACTCAAAATGAAGATGAGATGAATCACCAATTTGCTTGAAACGGGGTAAGGGAGTATCGTGCCGGATCAGCGAAGCTTCGAAACGGTAGCGTAAATGTCGAGTGGGCATCTGCGGCGGAGAAACAAAACATTCAAACCGATTTTCTTTTATTCTATTTCCACTATCATAAGCTTCAGCAGCGATATATTATAAAACATTTATAAAATATGTCAATAAAATATATGAATATATAATATTAATCTATAATAAATGATATTTCAAAAATAATAATTTTCAAATGAATTCGGTTTCTAAGTATTTTAAAATACTTGGAAAATTCTTGGGATGGGTTTTTATGTTTGATTGATGGTACAATTATTTCGCATGTTCTATCAAGGTTCAGCGTCGTTTTCCCCAGGAAGTCTCCGCCCTCCTCCTTAAAGTCGCATCAGAGGTATTTTGCTCAGCTGGGGCCCGCGCGACCCTCCTCTGCCTCATTCCCCCGCCGCCTTCCTCCACACGCGCCACCGACGCCCACGCCTCCATCCCTCACCCAGGGGCTGACACGTGCGCCCGCGAAAGTGATGAAATTTATCTCAAAAGGGACAGGTAAAAATTGCTCATTAAAAGCCATCCCTTGCACTTTCTTCCCCAGAAATATTTAAATAAACGTTGTCGCCCCTGCCCCTGCCACGTGGAGGGGTAGTGAGCAAGGGGCGGCAGCTCAAATTAAAATCTGAGACGCCAGAATGAAGAGAATGGGGGGCCTCCGAAACAATTTGCCGATATTTGTGTCGTGATTCTGCGTGCGACAATATACTTTTACGGCGAGATAACGGTTTTTGCAGTAAAAACATGCCCTTCAATAAACCGATGTCAGTAGATATCCCCCTGTATGAACCGACTTCCAAGAAATAAAGTGCCATGTTTGATACTTCCTAAAAAAAGTAAATCAATAGGAAGATACTAATTCAGTGAAATGTAGTGACCGTTTTAAAGAATTTTTACTACGCGAAAAATAATATACTTAATAAAGATTAGAAGATAAATAAATATTTTTGCATAATGTTTACGAAATTACGACACAATTAACAATTTATTCAAATGAAAATTGTTATGAAGTAAATAAATTTAATACATTCAAATAATTCAGGCTTCAATATTTTAAGACAACTAAATTTCCCAATTCACATACATAAAACTTCTTGTTACATATCATCCATTGCTTCCCCTGAACGATATGTAACAAGGAGTTTTGTATGTGAGTTGGGAAATATAGTTGTCTTAAAATATTGAAGCCTTAATTATTTGAATGAAATTATAGATAACTAAGAGAAAAAAGTATTATAATAAATTTAATACATATTCTTGCAAACAACATTGTTGCTAGGTATTTAACACTTTTCGCTGAGGGAACGCACAGCATTCGTGTCTCCAAAATGTTCACAACCATCCATCACATCAGATCCTGCAGCAACATTTGGGCGGCGCCAACGGGTGGTACGCGGAGTCCGTAGAAGCGCGGGAGATTTGGCAACATCGCGCCCTCGGGAAGCCCCCGCGGCGCGGCCGGGCGCAACTCTTTCCTCCGCAGTGCTGCCACCTTTTTCCGGACGGCACCCGCGGGGCAGTTTAACATGTGTTTTATATAGCGGCGCTTCGCGCTTTTGGTCAGGGGCTGCGCGCACGGCGCCGGCTGCGCCCCCCAGATGGCGCCACCGGCGCCGACGCCGACGCCAAACAGAATGCGGAATACGTCGTCCGCTCTGTACTTTTCCAGCTCGAAGCAGAACTCGAAAAATTGTCCGAAAGTCGATTTTAGAAATTTATATCGCAAGGCGGAAAAAAGACGTACTTTATCTACAAGAGGAGGAATCTTTCTAAAGGGGATGAAAATGTCTTTATCGTCGTGTGTTATATTTGATTACAAATTTTAGTAAAATACAAAATAAAAAAATGTTACACCACATCAAAACAAATAGTTGGTAATGCTACTGACTGGACCGCCGATGAGAGTATAAAAAATATGTATCACCCACAGACGAGATTAAAGTACTTTAGTAGTATGTTATTGACCACTGAGAATCGTATTTAACCCTAGGAATAAAAAAATAAATACACACAGTTCATTCATTTTGAAATATAAAGTGTAACTTTAAAAACCAGGTTCGTAATTAGCATTATTAGAACTCAAGTATTCAAGTAATCCACGTATACTCTTAACTACTGTTAATATCAGTCGGTACGGCAGTCTCTTTGATAATTTTAAGTCTTTATTTGTAATAATACGTCCTGTAACACTTATTTCGAAAGTAACTATTACAAATAATATTAATTTATACCAGGTGTCGATGTCACAGGTGATCGGAGCAACTCGGTGAAAATTCTGCGAAGGGCATAGGTGTTTTCACTATGAGGTTGCGTAATTAACTTCTCATTTATTCACATGTTCCTTCTCAATCATAATTAATCTATCATTATCATTCAGCCTTCTTTGCCCCCTTCCATCTCCCATTCAAGGCAAAGACTACATTAAAATCAATTTAACAAATTTGTTAACTGGAAGCTTAAAGATGCCTGCGGCCATTGGCGAGGGTTTTGGATGAGCTATCAGCGTAAAACCTGAATGGTTTCTCATTTTGACTCCATAGAAAGGAAAGTCTCCACATATCTCATAACACCAATAAAATCATGGAATTTATCATTCATTATTGTCCAGAAAAGAAAAGAATCTGTAGTGGAAAAAGATAAAACATAATACATTTTGCTATTTAATTATTAGCAGAGCTTAGTGAAAGCATCAACCACACAACGTAAATTAATTTACGAATAGTGCACAACTTACATATGATTCTTCTTCTGCGAAAAGGCAGAAATTTTTGCTATGCCTCCTTATAATAATCAATACATAAAGACTGAACCTCTGGTTTTAGAATGAATCCCCATAATACGAAATATCAATGCTGTGGATAAATTACTAACTTTGAAAGAAAAAACTGCATCAGGTTAACGTAAAGGTTCCAACTCTGGTAACTTCGGATACTAACCAAACATAATTCACCTCATCATTTTAGGGTTATGCAGCAAAACATCTTTCTTTATGAAAATGAGTCAACTCGTTGCAATCTTCTGAATTCAGCGCGTAAAGTGTCTACAATAATCCACCAAAAGAAAGCAACGACATTCGCACAAGTAATTAATAATCCTGCTTTAATTTTTTTTCTTCCCAGTACACGCAACCCCTTGCATTGTTCATTTCTCCTTCATTCATACTGAATGAACTCACCAAGAACCTTTTCATTTTAATAAAATTTAATATACAGAAGGACGCTGAAGTAAACACTTATTAAACATGCATAACTACAACACTCACGAGCTTAAATTGAACTCATCTGAGCGTTTCTCGCGCGTACTTGCCGGTGTGGTCGCGCTCGGCGCAACGAGTTACGCGGGG
>JAHLJT010009355.1:10644657-10659943 GCA_031308135.1 Acheta domesticus | reverse complement strand
TCCTGGGTACTTGAAATAACGAATGTTCACCGCTAATGGGTATTCCATTCACATTTCTCCCCACAGCACGAGGAGGACTCGAGATGACACTAACACATCTGTAAACACCAAAATTGCACTAAATATCTCTAAAAAGGAAGCACTTGTGTTTATTTGTCTTTATCATAATTGTTTCTGGTTCAACGGAGATTATTTAAAAAAGTGTATGGAAGTAAATAATCGTATCGAAGGGTAATAGTTATGAGGGTAAATGTCACAGCGTTCTTTGGTTTTAATCAGCAATCTGCCTAAGATTAGACATTGGTGGTAAGGTTTGGCATGCAAATATTTTAAAATGATTTACCAATTACTTTCCTTCATTTGATCATTACAAGATAACGTAAATACAAAAATATAAATGAATAGAATTGTAAATAGTGCGTTTAAAAAGTTGAAGTAAAGTAGCAAGTATTTTGAAGTCTTCAGGATCAATAAGTTGGTTAGTATAATCAGCATGATTAGAACAAAACGAAGACCGAACATAATTTTCTTTATTTTTCTCACAGTTGTATCCTCCCTTACGAGCTAATATCAGCATCAAAGAACCTCAAAAAATGTCAACGTTTAGTAATAAGACGGGATTTAGCCCGCAAGAAATATTTCTCCTTGGCATTGAAAGAAATGTGTTCACATGACAAAAAAAACAACGAAACAAATAGTTGGATCGTTAGCCTTTTTCTCATAATACACTGATGTTCTTTTCACGGAGTTTGCAAAGCCGGCAAACTGTGGGCAATTGTGGGTTTAATCAAAGCGTCCAAACAAACTTTTAGTGAATACATCTCAAAAATATAATAAGCAAACACGCCAAAGGAGAGTATTGCAGCTAAGAATACAAATAGACAGGTATAGTATAATCATAAAATTGGAAAATAAAAGGCAGTTTTCGACATGAGTTTATGTTAACCAGAGTAAAATGCACATCCTCTTCTCAAATTTCTAATAATTATTTCCAAAGTTTAATAATTATCTTTCAGTAGTTTTTCAGTCAGTAAATCGGAATAATTAGCAATTTATTGCTAGAGAGTATTTTCAGTATTTTTTATGTCTCTTGAAGAGTATAGCATTGAAATATTACTAACTCATACTAGTATTTATAACCTTGTACAAACATGTTATGCATGATATAATCGAATACATTAGTTACAAGGTACGTAAATATTATTACACACTTAGGATATATATTCACACAGTATTTGTGATTTCCTCTGAATAAATGTAATATGCTGAGATAAAGAAAATATAGTTGGTTCATGTAAATAAGTAAGTACTTAATTAGTTACTAATCAATGTTTAGAACTGAATTTTTCCTTTTGCAAGAAATTGTTCCCATTACGTCGGTAGTAGAGTTGACATGAATATAATATTCTAGACACATTACACTTAAATTAAAATACAACATAACGAAAAGACGCTGGAAACCATGTCAATTACAATCAACGTGGGTCTTCTAGCATCAATTACGTAGATTTATGTGAGCTAACTTAGAGATACTGCAGTAGAGTCGCGATAATCCAAGGTAACTGGAGCTGATGTTACCTCGGACAACAAAAGATTCGGATTACACCAAAAAAGAAAAATCCGTAACGGAATTTTCAACTACAATGTATAACGAAGTCAAATTTAAAGTGCAGATACTATTAAAATTACAGGTGCATGCATACTTGAGCGCGAATCGTTGAAAACAATGTAGCAGGCATATTGTCACTGACACCGAACATTGCATACCTGATTTTCAAACGCAGTATTGCCATCCCGTCAAGAGCCAGCTCTAGATTATCGCCCCTTGTTTCCTCCCTTACAAGCTGATGCCAGCTTGAAAGAACCTCAAAAAACTAGTGCCTAGAATCTCAAAAAAGCTTAGTGCGCTTGGCGCACATCAGGCTTTTTTTCACGTCGGACCCCTCGGAACGTGGCATTAGCGCAACTCTGCTGTAATTGGACGGTGTTATGCATCAACCGCCTAAGCGCCATTTTTGAAAAAAATGAGATATGGACGCCATCAGTTGCATTGGACCATGTTCTAAGTGTACGCAAAATTTTGGGGCCAGATCTGTAAAAATAGCCTTCGAATTAATGAAAAATGTAAACGCCATCAGTCACCTCAGGAATTTTATGTTTCGCAACAACCGGTTATAAACCTAGATCTCCAAAGCTGCTGTTCTTAATTCCACATTATGCAGGTAAGTGGCAGATGTTCCACTCATGTTTGTGTAGTTTGGCGCTTCAATGAATGAAATAATTGAATTAGAGTTTTGAGAGCTGAAAATGTAATAAAACCTTTGAACACGATTATCTCAAAACTTGTATGATGTCACATAGCCGGTTGATGCATAACACCGTCTAATTTTAATTTTCGCGGAAAACCACCGGACGAATCGTCAACGTCATCCCGCGCATGCGCACGCACCTGGCATCAACCTGATGTCACTGCAGTCCCTCTGACCGGGAGGTTTTAGGTTCGAGTTACAACGGCGGCAGGATTTTCGACACTAGATTATCGAATTCAGTCGCTGTCTGGAGGAGACTTCTAGGACCGGATGCTCTGATCGGTAGTTTTCCGTGGTTTCTCCGATCAACACCAGGCGAATGCCGAAGCAGTACCCTAATAAACGGGCCACGAACCGCGCGCGATCTTTCCTTCCTCTTCCTTGTCCTGTCCTATCCTCTCCTCTTACACACACACACACACACACACACACACACACACACACACACACTAACATGCACTACACTACCACACATGCCGGGAGACCGGTCGGGAGCTTACAACTTGTCCCGGCTGGGGCGGTGCTCCGCTGGTGGGAGATACCTCGTTGAGGGGAAAACCCGCGGGCGGGGAAAAGATCATCACCACCACCTCCCGAGAAAAATACGCACCACACTTACGGGACTAATGACCAAAGTAGTTGACGCGCCCGGAAACACGAATCAATCAATCAATCAATCAATAGCAAGCACCTCTCATATAGCGCCTCGCCTGCCTCGCGCCGCCGCCGCCATCCTCGGCACCACCACCACCTCCTCCTCCTCGTCCTCCTCCTCCGCCATCTCGTCCACGTCGTCGTCCTCCGGGGCGGCGGGGGCGGGGGCGGGGGCGGGCTGGCGGAGCGCGCCGGGCACCACGACGGCGGCGGCGGCCGCCCCCGCCTCCACCGCCACCACGCGCAGCTGCTCGCGCCTGCCCCTGCACCGGCAGATGGCGCGCGCCGCCGCCACCAGGCCGCGCATCTTGGCCACCACCTCCTCCTGCATGAGGTTGAAGCACATGGCGATCAGCGCCATGCCCAGCATCAGGTACATGGAGCAAAGGATGAAGCTCAGCTCGATGCCCTGGCTGGCGTAGATCTTGTCGCCCGGCACGATGTCGCCGAAGCCGATGGTGCTCAGGCTGATGAAGCAGAAGTACGAGCCATCCAGGAAGTCCCACGACTCGTAGCGGGAGAACAGCAGCGCCCCGCCGCACACGTACCTGACACACGCACAGAGGAAACCAAAATTGTCAGCTTTCATAAAAAAAATGTGTATACTGCGATTTTTCTAACTTTACCCCTCGAGACCCGACTTCACGGTGGAATACGCCACGGTATTTCGCGACGTTCTCAGTCGTGCCGCCAGATATCGCATGATTGCGACCGTATCAAGCGGTGCTTGCAATCATGCGACTTCTAGCGGCACGAGGGAGAAAGACGCGATATGTGATATTCCATTGTGGCCATAGGGGCTTGAGGGGCAGAGTTAGAAAAGTCGCACTATAGTGGGTACGTCATTACCTGTGGTAAGTACTCATGTTCCTCACAATCTTAGCAATAAATACTTTAATTTTTTTAAATTTTATTACAGTCGCATCAACATCGCAGTTATTAATGACTAATATAGTTAAGAATACATTACAAAATTACAGATACAACATAATTGAAGCTTAATATTACAAATGGATACAGAGAAAAATTATTAATTATTACAGAGGTCAATTATTGCTTGATCTCAAAATGACAAATTCCTGTAAGAAGGTGTGAGTAAATTTTATTTTTCAATTATGTCGCAGTCTACATGTCACCGGAACTTAGAATATATTTCCAACATTCAAAACGCTGTTGTAAAATTGGCGTCATTAACGTTAATTGCAAACAGCAAAATCACTCACGAAACATTTTTTCCTCTAATAATGGAGAAGACCTAGTGCATTTTTCATACAAAATGAGTGTATCCCTAATACATTTTTGTTTCGTCATTCAATTAATATCCATAAATACTACACCTTTTCCTAAAAACGGACAGAAATATCTTACTCTGAATATTTTCAAGCTACGAAACTTATCAGAATCGAAAATACTGCCATTTCTTAAAGAAAATAAGATGTTTAAAAAACCCGGCAATATTTCAAAATAGTTGATTTTACGATTCGCAATTTGTTTTGCAAAGCTACCCTTTATAAAAGTTTCAAATTCATCAAAGTAAAGCAAATAATGTTTCTAGCTTTGACACACTATTTTAATACTGATAACGTAGGAAAAATATTAAAGTAATGTTCTGAAAGAATAGTTTTCTCAACAGAATGCGACAATTACTGAAATTTCATTCTTTTCAAGCAATTTTCTTATCTGAGACGTTTGTAAACTGATTTAAACATAAATTACTTTAACACTTAATTTACAGATAAAATAAAATACATGTAATAACAGAATAGTCATATTAATGTTCAATAAGTAAATTTTGAAAAACAAATAAACAAACAAGGCCATCGACATTGTCATCAGCCTATCACACCGAAACAACTGAAATATACCTCCAAGCGGCCTTAAGATACAGTTAGTAACAGTCTTGTTTGTACAGTCCATAATTTGCTCGAAAATCGTTAATTTTATGTGGAAAATTTATACTAATGAACAATTATATTACAAGATAATTGAATATTTCCAGATAAATAAAATGTAACTTTGTACACCTAGACGAAACGGCCTTGAATTACAAGTTCACCAGCACATTTTCTTGCTAGGAAACTTTCCTAGCGGCTAGTTCCCGAGCGACAAAATGTGCAGGTGAATTTTAAATTCAAGGCCATTTCTTCTAGGTGTACAAAGTTACATTTTATTTCACTGAAATTATTTAATTATTTTCTAATATAATTTTCATTAATAATAATTGTCCACTTAAAATTGATATTTTTAGAGCACGTTATCGACTGTACAAACCAGACTGTTACCAACTGTATGTCGGTCGCTGCTTCAGCACTCACCCGACCATGATGGTGAGGCAGAGGGTGATGGGCACGGTGATGGACTGCGGGTCGTCGTCCAGCGAGCTGCCGTCCGACCCGGACGCGTCGTCGTCCTCTTCGCCGTCCAACGCGCCGTCCGGGTCCGCGACCGCCAGCGGGCCGACCGGGCCCTGCAGGACAGGTCGAATGCTAACTCGCCGCCGCTTCCATTCTCATGCATTTATGGTGAATACTTAGATGTCTGGGAGACGTTGCGGCGTCTCTCGCGGCGTCCTATGCACAAGTGCCAACGTTTCGGTCGCCTTCCTGCGAACTTCAAGGCGAAATGCGAGGTAGGTCGCAGGGCGAGGAAGGTCGCAGGGCGAGGAAGGTCGCAGGGCGAGGAAGGTCGCGGGGCGAGGAAGGTCGCGGGGCGAGGAAGGTCGCAGGGCGAAGATGGTCGCAGGGCGAAGATGGTCGCAGGGCGAAGATGGTCGCAGGGCGAAGATGGTCGCAGGGCGAAGATGGTCGCAGGGCGAAGATGGTCGCACGGCGAGGAAGGTCGCAGGGCGAGGAAGGTCGCAGGGCGAGGAAGGTCGCAGGGCGAGGAAGGTCGCAGGGCGAGGAAGGTCGCAGGGCGAGGAAGGTCGCAGAGCCAGGAAGGTCGCAGGGTGAGGAAGGTCGCAGGGCGAGGAAGGTCGCAGGGCGAGGAAGGTCGCAGGGCGAGGAAGGTCGCAGGGCGAGGAAGGTCGCAGGGCGAAGATGGTTGCAGGGCGAAGATGGTCGCAGGGCGAAGATGGTCGCACGGCGAGGAAGGTCGCAGGGCGAGGAAGGTCGCAGGGCGAGGAAGGTCGCAGGGCGAGGAAGGTCGCAGGGCGAGGAAGGTCGCAGGGCGAGGAAGGTCGCAGGGCGAGGAAGGTCGCAGGGCGAGGAAGGTCGCAGGGCGAGGAAGGTCGCAGGGCGAGGAAGGTCGCAGGGCGAGGAAGGTCGCAGGGCGAGGAAGGTCGCAGGGCGAAGATGGTTGCAGGGCGAAGATGGTCGCAGGGCGAAGATGGTCGCACGGCGAGGAAGGTCGCAGGGCGAGGAAGGTCGCAGGGCGAGGAAGGTCGCAGGGCGAGGAAGGTCGCAGGGCGAGGAAGGTCGCAGGGCGAGGAAGGTCGCAGGGCGAGGAAGGTCGCAGGGCGAGGAAGGTCGCAGGGCGAGGAAGGTCGCAGGGCGAAGATGGTTGCAGGGCGAAGATGGTCGCAGGGCGAAGATGGTCGCAGGGCGAAGATGGTCGCAGGGCGAAGATGGTCGCAGGGCGAAGATGGTCGCAGGGCGAAGATGGTCGCAGGGCGAAGATGGTCGCACGGCGAGGAAGGTCGCAGGGCGAGGAAGGTCGCAGGGCGAGGAAGGTCGCAGGGCGAGGAAGGTCGCAGGGCGAGGAAGGTCGCAGGGCGAGGAAGGTCGCAGAGCCAGGAAGGTCGCAGGGTGAGGAAGGTCGCAGGGCGAGGAAGGTCGCAGGGCGAGGAAGGTCGCAGGGCGAGGAAGGTCGCAGGGCGAGGAAGGTCGCAGGGCGAAGATGGTTGCAGGGCGAAGATGGTCGCAGGGCGAAGATGGTCGCACGGCGAGGAAGGTCGCAGGGCGAGGAAGGTCGCAGGGCGAGGAAGGTCGCAGGGCGAGGAAGGTCGCAGGGCGAGGAAGGTCGCAGGGCGAGGAAGGTCGCAGAGCCAGGAAGGTCGCAGGGCGAGGAAGGTCGCAGGGCGAGGAAGGTCGCAGGGCGAGGAAGGTCGCAGGGCGAGGAAGGTCGCAGGGCGAGGAAGGTCGCAGGGCGAGGAAGGTCGCAGGGCGAAGATGGTTGCAGGGCGAAGATGGTCGCAGGGCGAAGATGGTCGCAGGGCGAAGATGGTCGCAGGGCGAAGATGGTCGCAGGGCGAAGATGGTCGCACGGCGAGGAAGGTCGCAGGGCGAGGAAGGTCGCAGGGCGAGGAAGGTCGCAGGGCGAGGAAGGTCGCAGGGCGAGGAAGGTCGCAGGGCGAGGAAGGTCGCAGAGCCAGGAAGGTCGCAGGGTGAGGAAGGTCGCAGGGCGAGGAAGGTCGCAGGGCGAGGAAGGTCGCAGGGCGAGGAAGGTCGCAGGGCGAGGAAGGTCGCAGGGCGAAGATGGTTGCAGGGCGAAGATGGTCGCAGGGCGAAGATGGTCGCACGGCGAGGAAGGTCGCAGGGCGAGGAAGGTCGCAGGGCGAGGAAGGTCGCAGGGCGAGGAAGGTCGCAGGGCGAGGAAGGTCGCAGGGCGAGGAAGGTCGCAGGGCGAGGAAGGTCGCAGGGCGAGGAAGGTCGCAGGGCGAGGAAGGTCGCAGGGCGAGGAAGGTCGCAGGGCGAGGAAGGTCGCAGGGCGAGGAAGGTCGCAGGGCGAGGAAGGTCGCAGGGCGAGGAAGGTCGCAGGGCGAGGAAGGTCGCAGGGCGAAGATGGTTGCAGGGCGAAGATGGTCGCAGGGCGAAGATGGTCGCAGGGCGAAGATGGTCGCAGGGCGAAGATGGTCGCACGGCGAGGAAGGTCGCAGGGCGAGGAAGGTCGCAGGGCGAGGAAGGTCGCAGGGCGAGGAAGGTCGCAGGGCGAGGAAGGTCGCAGAGCCAGGAAGGTCGCAGGGTGAGGAAGGTCGCAGGGCGAGGAAGGTCGCAGGGCGAGGAAGGTCGCAGGGCGAGGAAGGTCGCAGGGCGAGGAAGGTCGCAGGGCGAAGATGGTTGCAGGGCGAAGATGGTCGCAGGGCGAAGATGGTCGCAGGGCGAAGATGGTCGCAGGGCGAAGATGGTCGCACGGCGAGGAAGGTCGCAGGGCGAGGAAGGTCGCAGGGCGAGGAAGGTCGCAGGGCGAAGATGGTTGCAGGGCGAAGATGGTCGCAGGGCGAAGATGGTCGCAGGGCGAAGATGGTCGCAGGGCGAAGATGGTCGCACGGCGAGGAAGGTCGCAGGGCGAGGAAGGCCGCAGGGCGAGGAAGGTCGCAGGGCGAAGATGGTCGCAGAATGGCGCCCGAAATGCCACTTGTGCATAGGACACGGCGTCTCCCGGATAGCCAGGTAGTTACTGACTCCGGCAGGAAGCCTACGCTCTCATACCATTATAGTACTTTATTCCGTGCGGTGCTGAGGCTCATAGTAGTTACGCAAAGCAGTAGCTCGCAGTAGGTACTATAAGCTAGCTCTAGCAATAAGGCACGAGTATTTTCATTATGTTATGTGTGTTTCAAACGAACACGTATGTGGGAATGTCAATCAGTTACATCCCACTATCAAGATCATATTTCGGCTACTGGCCTGCTGCAAAAATCCTGAACGAAAACGGACAAAATTGTTTCCACAAAAGTAGCACGTGCATTGCTTAAGAACAAATAACACTCTCGTATAACACTGAAATAAATTAAATGTCAAAAACAGTCTTCATGAAAACTGTAAAAACATACTATAGAATATTTATTCAGTGCACTAGTTCTTTACACATCACGGACATAAAAAAAGGTGCTGTTCCATAGAGCAACAAGTAAATGAAAAAAAATTTAATCGCGGGCGGACTCTTTCTTGGAACCTCGCAGTCGCATGACCTCAGCTGTGTTGTAAGCATTGATGCACTTACTATGAGAATCTGTCAGTCCGCGTTTATATAGGCGAATATGGGAATAGGCGAAATATCACGATCATATATTTGCATTTTCCAGTAAAAATCGAAATTGGTTTAGTTTTTGTTTTTTGCTTTTTTCTAAGTTTCTGGGTACCAAACAAAACCTTGTTTTTCAGAATATCTCAAGTTGTGACAGAGTTCATAAAAAGAGCTAAAAAAAACTGCAGCCCTGCAATTTCTTTATAGTGTCCCAAAATTTCAAACATTTACCTTTTAATTTCCACCCAATAGCTCAATATACAGTTGGTAACAGAAATGTTTGTACAGTCCATAATTTGCTAGAAACACATTAACTCTACGTGGAAAATTAATACTAATGAAAAATATATATCAAGATAATTGAATAATTACAGTTAAATAAAATGGAAATTTGTACACTTAGAAGAAATGGGCATGAATTTTAAATTCACCAGCACATTTGGTCGCTCGGGAACTAGCCGCTAGGAAGGTTTTCAAGCAACAAAATGTGCTGGTGAACTTCAAAACCAAGGCTGTGTCGTCTAGGTGTGGTATGTTTCATTTTATTTAATTGGAATTATTCGCTAACCGCTAGGAACCTAGGAACTAGCCGCTAGGAAGGTTTTCAAGCAACAAAATGTGCTGGTGAACTTCAAAACCAAGGCTGTGTCGTCTAGGTGTGGTATGTTTCATTTTATTTAATTAGAATTATTCAATTATCTTGTAATATATTTTTCATTAGCATTAGTTTTCCACTTAAAATTAACGATTTTTGAGCAAATTACGGACTTTACAAACAAGACTTACAATAATTAAATAGTTTCTTATTTATTTTTTAATAAGGTTTTGTTTTATTAGTTTGCGTAGTTTTTCTGCTACGTTTTGTTCTGTGGCGATATTGACGAAAGCGACTCTACGAGTATTAAAACACTCGAGTGTTTTTACCGTTAAAACTGCCAAATAACACAATGGGACAACAGTTTCCTCATTAAGGTGAGTGTCTCATTGAAATATATTGTTTATATTGTTTGTGTTTTGTATGTTTTGTCTTTTATTATAATTTAATTTCATCATTTTAATATTTCAACAAGTTTTGAAGAATTATTTACTTTTAGACTTAGTTGATATTAAGATTCATTTTTACTGAATTGACATGAAACATTTTAACTCAATTGTATTAATTTTTAATTAAGTGATTATGTGAAATAGTTTGTTACCTAACAAATTTGACATGGTGAATAACATTGATTTGTGTATCCCGTAATTTAGGAGCTTGATGATGTAACAAAACACGTTACGAAAACGTTGTGTTCTGTGTGTAAATGGTGAACAATAAAGGATTGTCATAAATAAAATCGGATCCGTTTTAGTATTAAGAACCACTCTCTGAATCTGAATCAGTGAAATTGCCACTGATTCAATCAGTGAGAGTCGAAGTCACTGATATCTTCAGTCGAAATGGGTAGTTTCGCTGACAATCAGCGAACATGCGAACCTTTTCATAATGACCGCCAGCATTTCACTGGTCGTCAGTGGTAAAAGTGCCGCGCCATCATCGTTCACTGATCGTTCAGTCGTCACGTGCAATTAGTGTCACAGATTTCACTGAATCAAACAGTGAAGTTTCACTGATTCAAAAAGTGGACCCGATTTTCACTGATATGTTCAGCTGAATTCACTGATTGTCAGTGGTAGGGTTATAACTGACACCATCAGTGAATAGTCACTGTCAATCAGTAATTTTTCACTGATTCAGACTGAGAGAGCATATACTGACACCCAGGAACAATTTTTCAATTGGTCTACAAGTTTTACTAAGCGCCACCGCCTCCGAAGGCGGAGGGGGCGGGGGCGTGGGCGCGTACCTGCCAGGCGCGCGCGTTGGGGGCGGCGGGGGCGGGGGCGGGGCCGAGGGTGGCCAGCTCCAGCTCCACCTCTCCGCGGCGCCGCGCCTGCAGCTGGTGCAGCTCCTGCTGGCGCTGCAGGCGGCGCAGCTCGCGGCGCCGCCGGTCGCACGCGCAGCCGCGGCACTTGCAACAGCGCGCGAAGATCCACTTGAAGCTCTTGGCCAGGATGTCGCCGATGTTGGACAGGTACAGCAGGAACAGCGGCATGCCGATGATGGCGTACAGGATCGTCGTCATCTTGCCCCACTCCGTCTTGGGCGCCACGTTGCCGTAGCCTGCCAACAAATTAAAAGCAGTCAATATTAGATCAAACGAGATGAAGCAGCGTTTCAACAAGTGATGCAATTTTTTTAAATTTAAGGTCCCATCAACTACTAGGTCATTAGCGACCACTATTGAATGTAAAGTTATGGTTTGAGGATGAAACATGGTGATGAAAGGACGAAAACATACAACCATGGGACTCGAACCCGCGACTCTACGGTCCACTTTTTATCCACATTACGCCTACGAATATTGAAAAAATTCATTAATGAATTCATTGAATGAGTTGAAATACTGAATAAATAGTTCTTGCGATTTTTTTTAGAAGACAAAAACATGTTCGATATTTTTTCAGGCGTTTATATCAGATTTTGATCTCTGTAACCGACAAAAAATTAGGAAAATATCATTTTCCTTCCTTTTTTAAGAATATTTCATATTTTGACAGATCATAAAAATTGCAGTCCTGCAACTTCTTAATAATGTCCCAAAATGTCGAACTTTTACCTTTTCATTTGTACCCAAAAGCTCAATATATAAAACAATTATTTAATAGTTTATTTTTTAATTAGGATTTGTTTGATTAGTTTTCGTAATTTTTCTGTTACGATTTTATGTTCATTAGAATAGATAAAAAATGAAAAACAAAATTGTAAGAATAATATTATAACCTACTGTTACTTGAATATGTTGAAATTTTATAATTATTTGGTTAAATACAAAGAAAACGTAAGTTGTACGTATCTATAGTACACGTAGATATATACTATTGTGCTGAAAACGCTGAAGAAAAATCTGAAGCGGTAAAGAACAACGGAGAAAGAAAATTATTTTTCATGAGTATTTCCTCATAATTAGTAAAGTTGTGAAAAGAACAATTTTTCATCAGATACGAACAAAACAAAAACAAAACATTTCAATTTTAAAAAAATTCAATCTCTCATGCTATAGTTATGCATTATGTTATAATTCAGCATCAGAAAAATAAAATGTAAATTAAATGTAAATAAACGGGTAGACGCGTTTTAATGAAATGCGTTTTGCGCAACTTCCCACAACTTATCCTTCATCCCCCTTTCCTCGGCACTCAACCGCTGAACAGACACAAAGGGCGCATTTGTACCCAGCCCAGAGACAGATTCGTCAGAGAGAACACCGGGGCGGGCGCGGAGGCGGAGGCGGCCCGAGAAAGAAGGACGAGGCGGCCCCGGCCCTCGGCACTGCGCGCGCGCCGTCCCCGGCCGCACAAAGTGACGTATAAATTCAATGGGCCCCAGAGAAGCCGCACGTATGAAATAACACCGCGGTGTCAAATAAAGGAAGTCTCGCTCCTCCGCGCGGTCCCTTGAGCAGCCCGCTCACTCAGGCTGGAATCCCTCGTTCGGTGCCTTGCCCCGGTTCCTTCTTCAAGTCTCTTTCCTTCCTTTGCTGTCCCCGTTGCTTCAACCAGTCTCTTGTGAATGAACTAACCACTGGACAGAAAAAATATATTAAATAATTTGATATTATAGGAGAAGTCTGCTCCTTACAAAGCAGCTTAATAGCATCTGCGAAAGGCTGAGGGATACCTATAATACCTACTTAATTGGGACCCTTACGAATTCCATGCTCCAGACAACCAACAGAACTCTTTGGACACAACCTATTCTCCCACATAAGACCAAATTTAACGTTCATCCATCACTCTGATCACTCACATTTTTTGTCATTTCTTCCCTTCTTTCGTACTAATCATCTCGCAAAAGACGAATGGAAAATTTCTTTTCCCAAATTTCTTTATTTTACTTTAGCTTGTCACACCAATCCTTAATTCACACTCGTTGCTACATAGTCTGGTACACTTGTTCCTTCCTCACTACTGAAGAAACGGCGATGGTAGAATCAGCAGGCATTGTGTTGCACGGTCTACGGGACGGAAGCAGTGGCGGCAACAACGGAGATAGCTACGGTCGTCAGAAGCCGGAGATTCCCCAAACACGAAACAAATAGCGCGTTTTATCAAATCTGCCTCGCACTTTCGCGCCTTCCTCCGTTCTCCTTCACGTCTCTCCTCCTCCCCCTCCCCCCCACACACTTCTGTATATCTTTTAAAGGGTTGACGTGGTAAATGCCTACGTTCCCGCCAATTGTACGGACGCTCCGAGGATAAATCTCCCTAACGTCTTGGCCAAATTTAGAAGGCTATTACTCTGAGAAACACGGGGCGCGCGCCAGTAGCCGTAATTTATATGCGAGCGGGCGACAGGGCGGCGGCGACGGCGGAGGCGGCGGCGGCGGAGGCGGCCGCGGCGGCGGTGTCGGAGTCTGGGGGTCCACGGAGAGCGCGAGAGAAAAAAAGAAAATATGAGAACGCCGCCACAACATAGCGACGGCGCCACTGTCACCTCCTTCGTCGCGAGCCGCGCAGCTGTACGTTGGCCAAAACTAGACTGCTAGTGGGGCTTCTTTATTTTAACCCACTATATTACGTAATGCTCTTGAACATTAACTTTGTAAGGCACTTCCTGACTGAGAGTTTTCTTCCTTCGTTTCTTTGTGTTTTTGTCGCATCTGTGGCATAGAGTATTCCAGGAAATACAGAGGGGAATCATAGAGGCTGAAACGTAATGAGATCAAAGCAGAAAAATAAGCAAATTTGCAAGTGAGCGAATTTCTAAGTAAGTTCTTTTTTTTCAAGAAATTTCACTAAATACAGATACGCATTTCGGTTCTCTACTATTTTTATGTGAAAACAAAAAGCATTAGCAAACAGTAAAATTTCCACCTGCTGTAAAAGTCTCTGAAAGACGATATCTGCAAACAGGAACGGAAGGAGAAGATCTCGAAAACGAAATCATATACATTACAATTACAAACTAGTAATTTTACAACACGCCCTGTGAGTCCACTTGTGTATAGTTGTTCTTTGCTAAAACTTAAATCACTTCACATATTTCAGTCATTAACTTCAAAAATTGAATAATATTTGCTATACACCACATGTATGAGAATTATTTGTATATAAGTGGAGATTTTTGGTCTATATTTGCTTCTTGGAGATTTTTTATCTCAGACTTCTATTGCTGAAATTATGAAGAATACTCTACTCTTAACGTTTATATTGTTTTGTAAAATGTTTGCAATGGCTTGTTTACTATACACTATCAGAATTTTTTAGTTAAAAATTTATTTTTGATTACTATTTCTTCGAGCCTACTTTTTTGACCGCAGTGTGTAGTAAATTTATGTAGATTAATATTCGCAGCTTAGATTTGAGAAAAAAGGACAAATATTTCAGATATTTTTTATATTAAAAACTGCAGTGTTGAAAGAAAAATGTCATAAGCAAAATTTAATATAATCAATATTATGAAAGCGCAATATCATAACACTAAAGAAATATACATAATGAATCTTTGTAAGTTATTTCTGCTACGCAAATAGGAGCTTCAAGTCGAGATTGATTTCATGAAACAGATTAATTTCTTCATAAGATATTCTCCGAAAATTCTTTACTAATAATTTCTCGTGAAACTATAAGTAAATCAGTCTAGAAAAACTAACCTAACCCTTTCTCCGAATGCCGTGCCCTTCTCCTTCCTTAACCTAACCAATGAAACTGTCCATTTTTTGTATTTCCTCCACATGGTAGTGGAATGTGGAAATGACTCCTCAGAACAAACATCCGAAGACATATATTCTTTGATTTATTTCAACTGCATGCATCTTGGAAATATATAATCCTATTGAATCAGTTGTTCTTCTTGACAAAATAAAACTTCACATTTTTTGTCTATTTTTTACAAAATATTTGTGTGATAATTGCACAAAGCATCACATTGCAGCAAAGTCACTATAACATAGTATGACATGACACAAAACATGAATCCAATGATTAATATAAATTACTTGAGTAATTTAGAATGACCTATTTATAACAGTACCAAAATTATTCAAAGAATAATTATCAATGGAAGGGAATGAAGAATGGTATTTGGGAATGTGGTTTTGTATGTTAATTTTTAAGTCTTAATAATATCTTCTGGAGGAAATCTTTTTCACTCAGAAGAAAAGTTCACTGACATGAAATTGTGGAGAAAATTTACTATAAGCATTTCATATAATTGTTTTCATAAAATTGGGACATATGATTTCTTTTTGTGAAAAAGATAACTAGCAAAATTCCAGCTCTTTGTAACAGAAATCTTACAATAAAAATTGAAGATGACTTAAACTTGTTTTTAATTTTGAAATATCGAAGACAGAAATCTTGGTTTTTTGATTCAG
>JAHLJT010009355.1:10582248-10643657 GCA_031308135.1 Acheta domesticus | reverse complement strand
TTCTCCGCAAAGTCCACACGTCCCAGCAAGTTCCTTAAAGTTCGCACGGGATGCCGAATACAACGCGAAAGACACGTAAAGAAATACAGATACGCGGTATTTATAGCAGACAATACCGCGCGTTGGAAGCCAAACAACGAGTCAATTGGTTCCAAAGATACTTTGTAGTTTGGGGAAACGTTTTCACAGAACGACGATCCTCTTCTTGAGGAGTTCGACGCGCAAACAGAAAACCACAAGTCGCAGGTTCTAGTGTTTCGACCAGAACCGTCGCGCTTTCTCCGGACGAGCGGGTCCTCGAGCAGCGCGAGGGCCAGCCGCAGGAGCAGCGCCAGCAGCAGCAGTGGTGGTGGTGGTGGTGGTGGCGGGGGCGGCGGGGGCGGTGGTGGCGGGAAGGCCGCGCCCGCCTCGCCTCGCATGGGCCACCGCCCGCCCTCACGGCCCGCGTGCGGCCCACGCGTCAGCGACCGACTGCACGACGCGGCGTCCCATGCTTCCATGCTGGACGCTCTCCTTGGCTCCCCGCCGGCGCCGACATTACATGGTCCCGGCGGCCGTCAGCGTGGCATGGCCCCCCTCCGCTCACCGCCTGCGGGGCAAGGAAACACCTGTTCACTTTCATCGTCACAATCATCATTCATGTTACTAAGGTCCGATTAAATTAAGAAGGTGATTGACAGTTCTGTGTGACGTCAGGACGCCTCTCCCGTTGCCATGGCAGCTGCCAACCAGAGAGACAAAACGTGACGTGTCAGGTCGCCTCAGTGCCACTGCCGAACACGGGGAACATTTGAGCATCGCAGCAGCGACTTCCCTGCCGCAGCGCCGCCCGCGTTTCTGCCTGTGCTGCGCGCGCAATGTGTACTGTGTTGTGATGAGTTGCGTTGAGGTTAGGCTTTTGACGTATTTTTACACTTTTACACGTAGTTTTTGAAGTGTTTGTTTTTCGTGTCCCGGTAACACGTGCTCAGTGGTTTGCGACCTGGCAACGTCGCTCCCCTCCACTCACAAATGTCAATCACCTTCTTAATTTAATCGGACCTTACCACTATAATTTGAGTAGAACACAGAAATCCTTCCTTATTGAAAACTGCAACTCCAATTGTCATCGACCAGCGGGGAACTCTAACAAGCGGCAGAAAAAGCTAGCAAAAAATCATTACAACTTTGACCATGGTCAACAATGATTTGAGAACCATAATGAACAGAGCAGCAGCTCACAGCTTCCATCACACATTAGTACGAAGAATAGTATATTCTTAAACGAGCGTAGAATGATAGCTATTGACACAGCAATGAGCACAGTTGATGTTTACGACACGAGCGACGTATGAGAGAGTGCCGGAATTTCTACGAGTGGATAATAGCCATTCTACGCGAGTACAAGACTATACTTTCTCTACGACTTCGAACTTGATATTTTAAAAATATTCAATGGGCGCCTGAATTCCATCAACACTAACTCGCACACTGTTTCGTGGCTCACCTGTCTTACGACAGTTGCGACCAGCCGCGGCAGAGCACGCAGGCGTCTCTGTAGGCGACATCGAGAACCCTTTGTCGTGGTATAATGAAATAAGACGAATGTGATTGGGCGGCTTGTGGAATCGTCATCATTACTGCATCCGATAACGTAAGAAATATATACATTCCGGAGTAGTCGTAGAGAAAATATATAAGATGGCCTTAACTGTCGACGTGTCTTCGAACTCCTGTTACCGGTGACGTGCGGTCACTATGACCGGGAAAGTTTTAGACTGCTTATATTCGTTATTTCATTTCACATCGAATTAACCAGTTTTGTCGCAGTTAACAGAGGCATAATAAAGAAAAAAATCGAAGATTTTGTAGTTTATAAAATAAAGAGAAAATAATATAATTTTTAATTACTGAGAGAATTTCAGGTCATATGTTGTTCCATATTTTTTCTTCACAGTTGACGATTGAAGTATGAATAGAAGGGTTTTGAAACAACCTTTATTTTAATAAGAATATACACTGTTAAATGAAAATTATGTACTAAGTATAAACGTGCATAACAAATATAAACTTCTACTACTGGTGAGGTGCAGTCATCGAGACCGATCCGTAAATCCAACTGATTCTCAGAAGCGAATGGCTGCAACTAGGTAAGTTAGCCCACGCCCAAACATTGTCTAGAAACGAGATAAGAGGGTGCTGTAAACAACAATTTTCTGCCTTGCACCGGTCGAGATTTTCCTCGCCGGTCAATCGCCGGTTCCTCGCCATTTTTCCTCGCCGGTCAATGGGACCGCACGTCACTAGTTACCGGTTAATGAACATTATTTAATCACGAAATCGGAGATATGGAATAAGTCACCGTATTTAAAAAATAAATTATAAATATCATCTAAACCCATCATTTTAATATGTACTATACTTTGTCACACATACAATAACAGGAGTAGTAAGTTGTGATCATTTTCGCAACTGTGGTCTGTAGAGAATATCTACAATGCATTTACTTTCCACAAAAGAAAGGTTGACGCGTAAGGAACCCACTATGAACATCCGATTTCCCGATTTAGTCTTCTCTTTTATAAATCTCGCACCCAGAGAAAGAACCGAGCGAAGAAACACAAATCTGGGCGCAGCCAACACAATCGTAGGGAATGCGGCGGAGTAAACCCGCGCGGGGCATATTCCTGGGCCTTAAATTCCAAATCAAGGGGGCTGGGGTGAAGCAGTGCTTCGGTTTCGAAACTGAAAGGTCAAAAGAACACAGAGTGCAAGATTTAGAAGTATGAAAACCGTTACATTGGCAACTCGTATTTTCTTATTGTATTAAAAATGGAGAACTTCAGGCATTACAATAGATGAAAGTAGGATGAGTGGGAGTATTCCAAAACGTTGATCGCTTGAACGTTAGATTATAGAAAGTTACAGTTAATAGAGTGTTATTATTTTGCTTTTGATCTTAAATTATCATTCAATAATCTTTCATAAAATATATCTAAAATTGAATCAGATGATCAAATTTATTAAATTTGTTCTTATCAATTGTAAACAATACAAGCTGTGCGTGGGTAGGCATGGTTGAAATATTTCCCATGTCCGTTTAAACCTAGCAATAAATTTAAAATCAAGAAATAAATTCGAACATTTATATATCTTTCCCAAAACTATCTATTTTGACTTATAATCCTCTATTCACCATGAACGACAGATATTATTTACCGATTTAAACGCTATCTCTCCTCAAGGTCACGAGCTGACAGGAGAGACATTCAATAAAGACACTGTCATCCAATAGGAAGCTTCGCCGAGACTTTAATTTTTGGTATTGAAGCTTCCGATTGGATGACAGTCTCCCCTCTCCTTCCGGATCGAGGCCTTGAGGAGACACTATATTTAAATCCCTCACTATTTTGAAATAAAACCAGAACTGAAGGGATAGCTTCCAACACGAAGTGCCCAGATTTTGCGCCTCTGAGTTGGCAAAGAGCGCAGCAGCATGCGGCGAACCGGCGGCGCGGCGTCCAGAAAGAATGCGGCGTCGAGCGAATTCCCCACCTCCCACCCCCGCAGGGTGGCTTCGGGGGAGAGGAGGGGAGGGGGAGATTCACAGCAATTAAATGCACAGCTGGGATCGCGCCGCCGAAGATACGCCGCGGGCGGGTTGGGATGGGGTGAGCAGGAACTCGCGAAATTCTCGGGCCGCGTGGGCGCGAAGGGCATTCGTTCGGGCCGCTGCCGACCCGTTCACCCGAGCTGGCTCACTCGCGAAATTCTCGAGCCGCGTGGGCGCGAAGGGCATTCGTTCAGCCGCTGCCGACCCGTTCACCGACAACTGGCTCACTTGCGAAATTCTCAAGCCACGTAGGCGCGAAGAGCATTCGTTCGGTCGCTGCCGACCCGTTCACCTCGAGCTGGCTCTCTCGCGAAATTCTCGAGCCGCGTGGGCGCGAAGGGCATTCGTTCGGTCCCTGCCGACCCGTTCACCCGCGCTGGCTCACTCGCGAAATTCTCCAGCAGCGTGGGCGCGAAACACATTCGTTCGGCTGCTGCCGACCCGTTCACCCCGAGCTGGCTCACTCGCGAAATTCTCGGGCCCCGTGGGCGCGAAGGGCATTCGTTCATCCGCTGCCGACCCGTTCACTGATAACTGGCTCACTCGCGAAATTCTCGAGCCGCGTAGGCGCGAAGGGCATTCGTTCGGTCGCTGCGGACCCGTTCACTTCGAGCTGGCTCTCTCGCGAAATTCTCGGGCCCCGTGGGCGCGAAGGGCATTCGTTCGGTCGCTGCCGACCCGTTCACCCGAGCTGGCTCACTCGCAAAATTCTCGGGTCCCGTGGGCGCGAAGGGCATTCGTTCGGTCGCTGCCGACCCGTTCACCCGAGCTGGCTCACTCGCGAAATTCTCGGGCCCCGTGGGCGCGAAGGTCATTCGTTCATCCGCTGCCGACCCGTTCACTGATAACTGACTCACTCGCGAAATTCTCGAGCCGCGTAGGCGCGAAGGGCATTCGTTCGGTCGCTGCGGACCCGTTCACTTCGAGCTGGCTCTCTCGCGAAATTCTCGGGCCCCGTGGGCGCGAAGGGCATTCGTTCGGTCGCTGCCGACCCGTTCACCCGAGCTGGCTCACTCGCAAAATTCTCGGGCCCCGTGGGCGC
Organism: Acheta domesticus; assembly: GCA_031308135.1. Lineage (NCBI taxonomy): Eukaryota > Metazoa > Arthropoda > Insecta > Orthoptera > Gryllidae > Acheta > Acheta domesticus. The sequence goes on along the minus strand of JAHLJT010009355.1, from coordinate 10,639,023 downwards.
GAAGGGCATTCGTTCGGTCGCTGCCGATCCGTTCACCCGAGCTGGCTCACTCGCAAAATTCTCGAGCCACGTGGGCGCGAAGGGCATTCGTTTCACCCGAGCTGGCTCACTCCGCTTCTCACGCTGCTGAAGTTATTACATAGCCCTGGAGAAAGTCACTCAAACGAAGCGGCTTTGAAGGAGTTTGGGATTTCTTCAAACTTCGAGGATGCCTTCAATGACAGTAGTTCTGCGCAAGAGATTATAGTCTTCCCCTTTTGATTTTAGAATGGAATTTATAAATAGCCACATATTCTGTAACAACATCTAAATCATCTTTTTTTATCCACTTTCATTTTCTAATGTCAAACGTATCGATACTCAAATTAGTGCCATAATAAGACATGGAAAAGAAAGAGTTACAATAATCCATAAATTACTATTAACAACAAAGATCAGTTTATAACGAAATGGAAAATTGATCCCACAAGTGTTCTAATAATTAATTTTTTTCCTCTTAACTTCTATCACAACCAGCCTGTGAACTTTCGCATGATGAATATCCAAATTTAAACAAAAAAAATAAAATACAAGAACATTGGAAACTAGTCCCTCTTGTGATACTGAGTCACATTAATTTGATTTGATTAGGCGCACGCCAGTCTCCATTGTGCTGAAGAATCAAAGAATAAAACTACCTGTGAACTCTCAGTTTTAAATTAAAATATAGTAGTGTCGGTTCCACGGTTGATTGTTTACAGTACTGAGTGGGAGTGTCTCAAAGAAAGTGTGGCGGGATGGATCAATTGCCTTCGTCACCAACCGCACACGATGCCCTACGTATTTACACTCTTCACTGCGAAGGCTTGCAAGCAGTCAACAACTTGTTCACGGTTTAAACGCGTTGGGTGGAGCTCGCTCTATCACAGAAGACATAAAGCGTTAAAGTTTTCAATTTTAATTTTTAATTTTGCAAGATGAACAATGTAAGAGGGTTGAAGTGAGTACATTTCTATTTAAATTGGCACTAAGTCTTTCATGAAAAACAGAGCGCTTACAGCGGGCGTCACTGTGGCAGCTTTTCCGAGAAGTTAGTTCGTCTACCACCCTTACTCCCTCTTGCACTCGGAATGGCCCGTGGAACACCCCATAGTAACAAGGGTCATTCGCATACTCTTGATATGAAAGCTCTTATTGCCTCCTCATAGCTTTGCGATGTTATAATAATAATAATAATAATAATAATAATAATAATAATAATAATAATAATATCAAACTATAAGTTGATATATATTCAAACTATAAGTTGTACTATGACAGAGAAATTATTACAGATAAAACCATTCATCACAACAGACCTGACATAACCTTCGTAGACAAACGGCAAAAGATTGGCTACCTGATTGACATCTATTCCACAAACAGCAGTGAAACAGAGTGACTATTCCAGAAACTGCAAATCTTCAAACCGCACACGCAGAAAAAATAACGAAGTACACAGAACTAGCAGCAGAAGTCAAGGCACTATGACATCTCCAAAAAGTCCATATTATTCCTCTGGTCATTTCGTGCACAGGGGTTGTACCAAATAACATCCATAAAAATCTGGAACTTATTCAAATGCCAGAATATACTTTCAAAATGATGCAAAAGTCAATAATCCTAAACACATGCAGCATTGTGCGAAAATTCCTAAATTACGACGAAACATGAATTGGCGTATATCTTGGTTATTAACACGACACAAAATCAAATATATATCTGGCGAATACCGAGAAAAACAATGTTGTATAATAATAATAATAATAATAGTGACTTTTATGTGGCGAGACACGGGCCATCAGGCCCGCTCTTCTGCCTAACAACGTAATACATAAATATATTGATAAAAATTGAACAGTACATTTAGTAAACTATATAAAATACAACTTAAATATGTCTTGCCCCTGGTAAAAGTACAGTAAAAGAAAAAAACGTCCCAGCATTTACCTTAAGCGGCCGGGGAAAACCAGTGAAAAAAAGGAAAAGTGCGTGCTCTTCAACATTGAGCAACAAAATAAAATAATTAAAATAATTTAAAAAGCATTTACTGACACAGAAGAATACTAAAGAGGTGGCCGAAAATAAATTATCAAAAATATTAATTTAGCCACACGCGTCAAACGTTAGCAAAGGAATCTTAATACATTAAAGAAGTCATTAAAAAAATCAACCACCCGGCCAGGACGACGGCTTAGGGCCGATTTTAATTACAACAACATGTACGGTACCAAAGGAAAAGACGCCTTCAGTCAGAGCCACTGTTAGCTAACGCCATGGAGCTAGTATATGCCCATCAACGCCCCGCTACTATCCGATCGCAGTCAATGGATTGTCATCAAGTAAGTCTCTTGGGTAGCAAAGCTGAATAAACCACCAGGTCCAAGTGGGGATCGTACACTCGTATCTGAATTTTGGTTAATGCACGCAAATTGTGATGTAATTATGACTTTCGAGAGTAATTATAAAAATGAAACATATGCGTACTGCACATAACTAAATAAATTTACACAGCGAAATATTTTCGTAGTACCGCAAACATGTTACAACTGGCACAAGTCACTACTGACACGGGATAGAACATTGAAAAATGAACCATGTTTGAAATGTTGCTAACGGAATCAGTAGGCAGTAGCAAGATAAAAGCTAGAGCAAAACATTTAGAAAAATTAAAAAATAAGGAAGACACGTTAGAATCAATCAGAAAAGATTAAGGGGAATCATAAAACCATTCATGTCGAGAAAATGTTTGTTGCGAAAAAAATTGAATTCGTTTTTCTATCACATCCCAATACAATACAATAATATACATACAATAATATACGTACTATACGATAAATCATTCTTCATACAGTATTTATAGTTAATTCTGGCATCAGAATTATTCACAGAAATGTACGTTTTCTTGTACTACACTGAGGCTGATCCACACACAAAAACCAAAAATATCCAAACCCTGTTTGAAATGTTGCTAACGGAATCAGAAGGCAGTAGCACGATAAAAGCTAAACCAATCATTTCAAGAAAAATTAAATAAATAAGGAAGATAATTTAGATACTTAGATACGATGATAATTAGAAAAATTAAGGGAAATCATAAAATCATTCATGTCGAGAAAATGTTTGTTGCCGAAAAAAATTCGATTCGTTCTTCTATCTCATCCCAACAGAATACAATAATATACGTACAAAAATATACGTACTATGCAATAAATCTTTCTTTAGGCAGTACTTATAGTTAATTCTGACAACACAATTATTCACAGAAATGTACGTTTTCTCGCACTACACAGAGGCTGATTCACACACAAAAACCAAAAGTATCCATAATTTAGGCTCTTTAAACGTGTGTAAATTTCTCCAACTTTGAATAAAAACATTTTGAAAAGAGAATTTTCTGGCGGCAAAGCGGCTGATGAGCAACCTGCCAACCGTCCTCCATCTTGTTTGTCATCCTTTCAGCCAGCGAAGTCCACGTGCAAGTCGCGTGCGGAAGGAACGAGTTGCAGCGAGCCTCACGGTGATAACTCCGCAACGCGCGGCCGCCGAGCGAGAGAAGTTGGATAGGCGGCGAAGTTGGCGGGCGGCGAGATAGCCAGAGACGAGCGGGCGTCTCTGCCAGAGATCAAGACGAGGCCTCGCTGCGAACGGGCAGCGGCCCCACGTTGAAATGGAGCGCCTGGATCGGGCGGCCGGCTCAGGGACGGGCGGTTAAACTTACTCGGCGCACTTGCTTGCCCGCACGCTCTTTTCACAGCGAGCACACAAGACTGCAACTTGATTAGGGGAGGTGACATTATATCGGTATCAAGCAGTGTTGCCGTACGTACGATTATTATCCTACGTGTACGATTATTCATTATGATATACGATCGACTATCGTACAGATAAAAGTACGACAATGTGGTTAATTGACTTTACGTACGATAATGTGACTCTGTGTATGATCCAGTAAATAAAAAAACTTTCATTATTTTGATTTGTTATATACTAGTGAGATCCCGTGCGATTAAATCGCACGGTTAGTCAAATAACCAAACTGTTTTCTGCTTAAATTCTTTTTTTTGTATTCCAGCATTATAAACAACCTAACCTCACTAAGATCACTAACCTCTCATATTTCAAGATTTCTATTCAATGTAGAAAATCACGTTCACGTGCTTACACAACCTACACTAAATTGAAACAAACAAAAATGCTTGAGATTGCATTTCCCGCCACCGGCCGAGTGTAATTTTCTTCCGATAGATCGCGCGGCAATCAGATATTACAGATCCCGAATTACTACTTTTTTTAATATTTAGGTATTTTTAACGCCCTTTTTCAATACGAATGTCACATGTGCAGGTGAAAAGAAACACGATTTTTCAATCCATTGCTTCTTTATACAGATCGGTTTCGTATGTCGCCCAATTTATTGAAAAGACCAAACAGCCCTTTGAGAAATAATATATAAGATTATATGTATGCATACATATTAATAAAAGTTAAGGTTATAAGAATCTGTATATTGTATTAGTCGTATCCCCACTGCATTTATTCTCAGAAGTATGTCGTTAAAGAAAATAGTTCAAGTAATATGTTTGAAAAAAATTCATTGGAAAGTGTTGCCAGATAGTTGAAAAGTGAATTTCGTACTGCGCCTTCTATTATTATATGTAACATTAGTGGAGTACGGTCAATGGACTTAACTCCTCTCAAGTACTAATTTACAGAAAATGTATGCAATTTTGCCAAATGTTTGTGTACAAACAAATTGCAAAATAAAATATATATTAAATAATAAATCTATTATTATCGTACGACTATAGTACCGTGGTAATATCAATCATCGTACATTTTATCGTACATTAATAAAAATTGTGTAAAAATTATCGTTCTATTTAATGATTTTTTTCAAACATATTACTTAAATTATTTTCTTTAACGACATATTTCTAATTGAGAATGAATGCAACAGGGGGGACTACTAAGACAATATACATATTCTTATAACCTTAACTTTTATTAATATGTATTCATACATATAATATATAACAAATCAAAATAATAAAAGTTTTTTTATTTACCCCATCATATACAGAGTCACATCGTACTTTTATCTGTACGATAATCGTACATCGTACATCATAATGAATAATCGTACTTGTACGTTATAATCGTACGACTTCATACCGATATAACGTCATCATCGCCATCATAGCACCTCCCCTAAACCATTGATACCAACAGCCTGTGTCAAGCCATCTGCACTATTGAATGTATTTTCATCCATGCAATGCATTCTCCCTTTTGTTTCGTTTCGTTTCGTTTAGTAAAGCACATCTTGAGAGCCTAATTCTGATCGTCTGTTTTTCCCATTGTTCAAGCTTCATAGAGCAGTGTACTGCATATTATCTCTAAATTCCTATAAATAGTATTTCTGTTTCCACATGTATTCATCATTAATACAAACTTATCCATTCAATTTCGCCGGCAATTGAATGCGAATACACGAGTATACAAGAGTGAACGTTGGAATTTTGTAGTTCATCATATTTTAAACGCAAGAAAATAAGGCAAAAAATTCATGCAATACTAATTTTTACAACATATCAATAAAAAATTGTTACTACCTGCCACCGGGCCATATTACCACGAGCCACAGAAATCGAAAGTTTAAACATGTGATTCCATGAGATCTTGTTGGAAAAAATTGAAGAAATTTGCATCTCTCTAAGATATTATTAATTCAAAATGCCTTCAAAATCACGGCAGTGGGAAGTTGATACTCTTTATACACCACCGTACAGAAGATTTGTGTAAAAACAACTTAATCTTCCTAAATGTTCACCCTCATTTTTCATTTTAAATAAGATGTACGCAAGAGATTGAAAAATCCAACTCAATCCATAATACCGACCCCCTATTTGTTTTGTGAATTACCTGAGTATGTATATTTGAGTGAGTGCTAATGCCCCCACCGTTGACCACAAACACCATCATTTCAAAAGTGAATGTTAGTACACCTTTAAATTATGTAGTAGATTTTCCGTATTTACCACTGTTTGCGTAAAGGTGAAAAATGGCTGACATGACTTACGCATCAGCCCATGTAAAATGCAACATAAAGTTGAGTATCTGTTAAAAAAACCGTACTAATATTCAGGGCCGTCATTGGGTTTGAAAGTACCTGAGGCACTCAGAGATTTCGGGGCCCCTAATTCTTAGTTCAAAAATCTGGCGATCAAAGTTATTAAAAATTGAATATTACACACTTAATAAACATTTTGATTCCTCTTTTTAAGGTAAGGAAAGGTTTTAAAAAAATCTAGATAATCGGAATTAAATAGTATCTTATTTTCTACAGTAATATTTTACTAATAACTCTAACAATAGTAACATAATAAAATATGATTAAATAACAACACAAGCAATATTTACATAATAAGATCTAAGTAAAAAACAAACTAAGCATTTGTCAATGATACTTTACGTAGTTTCGCACGCTAGTTCAGTTTTGTTATATATTTTTTATTATCTGTGGGGGCCCTTTGATCATGAGGGCCCTGAGGCACGAGCCTCGTCTGCCTGTGCCTAAAGATGGCCCTGCTAATATTTAATATTTAAATCTCAAATTTATCCTGAAGACAAATGCATCGTACTACGTTTCTTTTGACATTTCTCTATAGTTTGCGAGAGTAGATGCTCCACGACTCATATTTTAACAGAGTCATTGTTTATGATAATATTGCAATAAACTCCTCAAATCGCTCGGAAAGTTTACAGATAGGTAATATTACGCTTGAATGCGTGTGAATGCTTAGTTATTTATTATATGTTAGTGAGTTAATTAAGTGTGCACATTCCCCCAAAATTTAAATGCACAGTAGAACATGCTTACTTTTATAATATGTCACACTCAAGGTTCGTTATCGAGCCACACGGTGGCGTCGATTGTCAACCACAGCGTCGAGCTCCGGCGGCGTGGGTGTGCGCCGAAGTCAACGAGGGCGGCCCGGGCCTAGCTCAGTCGGCCAACTTTGTCACCTGCTTAGAATCTAACTCGGATGGAAGGAGTCGTAAGGCGTTTGCTAACTACAGAAACAATTCAGTGGTTGGTAAAGCAAATAAAAAGGTTTATTCCCGCCTAATAATAGGCCGGGGAAGTTACAGTGATTCAAAGAGTTAAGAAAGGCCCTACCTGATGGGCTCAGTTATAAACGAAAGAAAAAATGAGATAAAACTTAAATCAAAAAAAAATAAAGAACGAGAATTACAATTAAATTCCTTTACAGGCCCCAACAAACTCTAGGCCATTCGCCTTCTGGCTGACAATAATGAGGAAACAAGTGCCTAAGCGCGGCACAGCAATGCACAATAGTTCTTTGGCGGTCGTTGACCGAAGTTTATGCCTGAATGGGGCGGCGTGTAGGCGGCCCTCGGCGTCGGCGGCGGGGGTCGCGGCTTCTCTCCGTCTGGGTCGGCGGCTGAGATGGCCCTGCCAGGCCGAGAAACGTCCTCCCACAGTAGCTACCAAAGGAGCGGCGGCGGCGACAGCGGCTGCGGCGGTGACGGCGGCGGCGGCGACGGTCAGCTGGCCCGGATCGTGAATGATCGCGAATTCCGTTCACACAAATTAGCAGTTCTTACGGAAAGTTCTCTGGAGTTTTCACGATCACGAATCTCGGAGAAAACTAGTCACCGGTCACTGCCCACGGCAGAGCTCAGTGTCCACGAACTAAGTCCCAAAATAATAATTCTCCCTCGAACGCGGCGCCGGAGCTATCGCTTACTCCGCGGCGCTCGCCACCCAAGACAAGTCGAGTACACGTAGCCCTCGAACGCGGCGCCGGAGCTGTTACTCGCTCCGCGGCGCTCGCCCCCCCCCAGCTCAATCGAACAAGAAGAAGTGATGCTCTCCCCTACGCCGCTAGCGTGGAGGTCTCCTCGTTCCGCCACCCCGAAAATTCAAAAGTGCCCCAAAATCGCTCCCACCCCACGGAATTTTGCCCCTGATTGGCTAAGTGCTACTACGCCGTAATTTTGTCCTCGGCCAATCAGGTCCGATGATTCTAGGAATTTTCCGTAGCCCTATCTCTGTCTGGAAAACGCTCTCCGTCTGACTTCGGAAGTAGGTCAGTAAAGGGTACGCGGAATGTCCGTTGGGACCCCTGGAGAAAACTGCGAAGGACGGTCTGGGTACTTAGTGCGCATGATACCCGGAACGGCGGGATCAGCACACGTCTCTAATCTCTTCTTCGGCGCCCGGGTGCGTGACGGGATGAGGGTCGACTCGCGGACGATGGCCATAAACTTTAGAGGAGCGCGTGCTGTCATCCCTTCCATTAGCGGAGGGGGCGCGCCGACCCGGCTGGCGGCTGCGGGGGTGACGCCTCGCATCGACAGTTATTTGTGAAATTTAAAAAGTATTAAAAATAGCGTACCGCTACAAATAATAATAATTTATCCTGCAAACGAGAAGACGTTCAGTGGCAATTAATAACATTATAGTCCACAAATAAAAATCAAAGTAAATAATATACACAAATATAAAAACGAACATATAATTAAACAAAAAATAAAATTAAAATATATACATAAAAACACAAATAAACCAACAGACAAACATGATTCTTCTCTTCTCCATACCCGTAACGTCACTTCGCCTCATGACCCTTGCGTACCGAATATCTTTACTTATTATCCGTAAGTAAAGATATGCACCGCACATCGCCCGTACTTTTGTTGGCCTTTCCTTAACCTGCGAAACCTCACCGCACTTCTCTTCACATCACAGTACTCTGTATTTACACGCTCGAGTACCCTCGCACGGATGACTCGCGTGTTTCTGGGAAGAGTCGCCAGCGCTCTTGCAGATAAATTGTTCTAGTCAACAATGGTCCTATTTACAAAGCTAAATCCGTTTTTGTCTGTATTTTATTTTGTGCTTCTATGTGTGTATTTGTGAACGCCCCTACTTAACTTGACATTTTAAGTCTTCACTGACAGCTTCCATTAGAGAATACATTTCGTGATGATTATTTGCATTAAAACAAACTATTTCTCGTATGATGGTATTTACATAAACGGTGCAACTACGAAACAAGTATCGTGCGTGGGTCTACTGACAGCGCACTACACTCTCCCAGCCACCACAGTTGTCCAAGGCTGTTTAAGTTGCGTCAGCCGCGGCTGGCCGGCCAGGCTACAACCATCTGTAAGCGCATCATGGCCGTTCTTGCTGGCATTCCGCAGATTCTGTCGTGGTCGACTTCGGAAGGAAAGGAACTTTCGCTTGCGAGTTCTTGCCACCCAACAGGCTTCAACAGCATGACCAAAATATCAGCAAGAACTTCGTCCCAGAATACTCGACAAACTATGGAGAAGTTTGCTAAAATATCGATTTTATTTAAGCTTAAAACCTCGAAGCATTAACGATAGACAATATTCATTACTTACAAATAATGGATAATTAATAAGAAGACGAATATAACTATTGAATACAGAAAAAACATATCACAGAAATTCTAACAAATATGCACATTTGAGTAGAGTAAGTTTATTAGACTGAAGTATACAAATTAATAAATAAATTACGATGATTTTGTTATATGTCCATATGTTAAACACAATATGAAAGATCTTAACGAACGTTTTACTTTAAACTCTCTATTGGTACGCCACTCGCTGATGAGTTCCCATATTTACATGTAAATCCAATAATTATGCTATTTGTGCACCGCAAACTATTTCATGTTTATTAAACTGATTAGTTTTTGATACGAGTACAATATCATGACAGGTTATCTCAAGGTATGATTTCGTCTCCATATGCTGCTCTGCTACTCATAATGCCCTCCATCGTAGATGAAAGCAGAGACATCATTCCCCTGTCATTTGTTGGTAACTCAACATTCGAATAATTGTATTAGGAAGTGATTAGTTCCTTTAATAACGGGGAATGGATTTTATATTTCTGCAAATATCTGCCATCTTTGTAAATGCAGTACAGATGCTTTACACCCTGTTAACTAAATGTCACGTACAAATGGGATCAGCTTTCACTCACAGTCAAATAATATTGCACGAAAATGACATGGTGATGAAAGATATATTTCAAAATTATAAGGTGATGTACGGTCGTGAAAACAAATAAACTTAAAATAAATTTCTTCTTAAACCGATCTCTTGTGATATTAACATCATTCCTAAACTCCAAATTGGCGAAGCTTAGGACGCAATATCGGCGACAAATAAGTGAACAATACACAAAGTTATCCATTCATCTTTGACACATGTGGAATATAAACAAGCAATTCAGAAAGGTGTTAACACTTTTGGTACTTTTCTGTATTATCCTCACTAAGACAATTTAATATAAAAGGATTTTGGTATAATTACATTTAATATAAAAGGTCATTATATACTGTAAATATATACATACATATATATATATATATATATATATATATATGTATAAAAGGATGTTAGTATATTTATAAGAGGTAAACTCCGACACCATGCGACCGATCTCCATGAAAGTTGGCACATCTACGTGTTTTTCACGCAGAAGGTTTATGTGTTGTTAATTCTCTTGTAACTCCACTACATGGTGCTGTAGATCAAAAATAAATATTCACGTCAAATGCAACCCTCAAAACACTCGGCAGCATTTTGAATCTATATTGTTAAATAACTCCTAAACGATGCGTTCTAGGGCCTTCAAAACTACAATGTATGGATGGCTCTCCTTGAATATTCTATTACATTTTTGCTGGTTCGGCGCTTCCCGATATTACCGAAGAGGCATAAGAAGGCCTGCAAACGTTTCGCCGGGTTTTCATAGTTAATACATATTTCGATTGATCCATGCAGGTAGTGTCTTACCCGAATTTAAATCTATTCATTTTAAAAATCAATAAATGAGTTTTGTATATTTCAATTATGGAATTTTTTCCTCACAGACATGATACATTTTCTTTTAACTAAGCAATTTTTTTTTCTGAAACGCCTTAACCGTCATATCTTTGACCCTCTTCTTACTCTTTCCCCTGCCAGATCTCCCATTTCAAAACTCTTCCCCTCTTTCCCGTAATTTTTCTTCACCCGCCTTCAATACGTGTCCCTTCTAGCACTCCGCCTCCTCTCTCTAAAACGCCCACTTCCCCACCCTCGCGCCACACCCTCTCACCACCGCCTGTCCTCCGTCCGCGTGCTGGACCCGCGCGCGTCGTAAACTGTAACGTCCTCGCGACCTCCTCCCGTCCTCGCCAACCCCGAAATGAAGAAAGTTTACGTCGCGTAAATTGCGCTTTTATTGCGGAATTCTAATTATATGAGGAGTTAATATTTATACAGAGACAAGCGGGAGGGGCAGCCCCGTCCGTGGCGGTGCGCTCCCGAATAATTTCTCCGGGAAATTGCTTGTTTGCCTCCGCATTAGACAGAAGCGCGCTCTTGGCCACTGTTGCTGAAAAGACTACGAAATGGCGACTTCTGGTGACTCGACCCGTTGTCGCTTTCGCGCCCATTTATGATTTTAGGTTTCATTATTAATTCTTTAATTAAGTGTGGGAATGTGTTTGCAGAGTATCTTAATTTTACATGCATTAACCTTACATTGTCGAACAACACAATACTCTACAAAAATGTCTAATTTCTCCGCGCAAACCTTTACTTCACTCCACCTCACCTCACACCTCACCTCACCTCACCTCACACCTCTCACCTCACCTCACCTCACCTCACCTCACACCTCACCTCACCTCACACCTCACCTCACCTCACACCTCACCTCACCTCACACCTCACCTCACCTCACCTCACACCTCACCTCACCTCACACCTCTCACCTCACCTCACACCTCACCTCACCTCACACCTCACCTCACACCTCACCTTTTTTTACGGATTCGATGGTATAACGGTCAGCGTATCGGGTTGTTGTACCCAAAATTGCAGGTTCGAACCCGATCGAAGCCGTGGATTTTTTAAGGGCGAAAAAATCCTTCGTACGCCTTCCTTCGGAGGGGAAGTAAAGCCGGCTGTTCCATGTTAGTAGATTTACTTGCATGTAAAAAATCATCACGCCTAAATGAAGCCTCTGAGCTAAATTCAAAATCTCCTCTTTCGTCACCCGAGATAATACCTTCTTTCTCCGCTAGGCGAAAGAAGCCTAGCGAAATTTGCGTGGTCAGACGGAAGAGCGGACCTGATGGCCCGAATCTCGCCACATAAAATAGGCATTAACTAACCTCACCTCACCGCACCGCACTACACTACACTGAACAGTTATATCTTTCTTTAACATTACTCTCACACCACTTCACTTCATCAGACTGCACATAAATAATAATAATAATAATAATAATAATAATAATAATAATAATAATAATAATAATATAAAATCGGTTGAATATAAAATCTACTCTACGAAGCTGTCTGCAACCTGGAGTAGATTTTATATAAAACCGCCTTTCTTCCAGTGCCTCCAACACTTGTCTACTTTAGTACTTCTGAAAGTAAACACTGCACTGCCTATTTTCTAGTTGACTTCGCTGCGAATTTCTGTATGAGTACCAACATATCGTGCCATGGCTAAAATGGGCCGCATTAGTAACACACATGCTAATTTTTTAACTATGACGGTAGTCTTCTTCAGAATGCGCAAAACAAAACAAATATATTCTGATTTATCCCACAACGAAATTTACTTGATTTCTTCAGCCAATTTACTGTCTATCTGTATTGCTAAGTACTTGCAAGACGTTACGTGAAGTATAAAATTGTTGATCTATTTGTACACAGGTTCACTATAAACCTCTCCGACATGATGGCTTTGTCCTTTGGAATGTTTATTTCCGAAATGTTTCTTTCCGCCCAAAAGCATTATCTCTTTATGCCTAGCTGCAAAATATCTTCTCAGATTTGTTCTTCCGATAAATGATAGTCATCACATTCATCAAGAGTCGCACATTTGAAGCGAAATTTTTCGGCAAATCGTTCACGAAAGCGAGAAACATGAGAGGTCCAATGACACTTCCTTATGGAATTCCTCGTTTGCGGAGGTTGAGAAATATCTTTCGATTCGGACACTCAGTTTCCTGTCCCAAAGTAGTTCGTTTGTCTACCCCACCATCCGAGTCTTTTAATTTGTGCACAAGACGATCGTGTGGTACAGCATCAAACACTTTGGCAAAATCTATTAGTATCGCTTCAACCCTCCCACCTTTAACCATTTCGTCGGTTACGTCCTTCAGAAGTGAGACAAGCTGACTTTCGCCGGAGTCACCGTTTCTGAAACCGTACTGACCCTGATTGGAGTATCACTACAAAGGATGGTATAGAATCAGAATAAACGTCAACCTTTTAGAGCATGTGGGAGATCTAAGGTATCTTTTTATCAATGAACATATGGTAGGAAATCTCTTACAACGAAGTTACACACGTCAAAGTTTCGACATAATCCATGGTTGGTACTTAAGTCATCCTGCACTGATACTTTTTGGCAAATTCAAGAACTCTCAGGAGTGACCTGCCCATTACCCCTGACAATATTGCGTTCTTTCTCTTTATTGCTGTTTCCACCACAAACATTTATCAACTTTCGGCGATGAGGTTTGATGCATGCGTGGTAACGGTGAGGCACACTCTGGTGCAGTTGGAGCTGAACAATAAAGACAAAAAAGTGGACATTGTCATTGTCAGTGACCAGATCATCCCCCTGAGAGTTCGTGTACTTCCCAAACCCCAGTGCAGAATAAATTGCCCACCAATCAACGGTGCGTTGTCAAAAATGTCACGCGTGACTCCGTTATATATTTCCCACCTCACGTTCACTTCCAAACAAATCACATGGCCAACAAGTTGCTAACATTAATTCCCAAGCACCTGCAAAAGTACATGCTATTCTGCTATGTAAGCCTTATTTCTTCTTCAAACAAACAAAAATTTTTTAAAAATTTAAAAACAAAACAAAAAAAAACAACAGTTCCTCTAGATTTGACACAACAGATAACTAACAGTATGGCAGCCCTATTCCCTTGAATGGGTAAAAATTAACTTTTTATAATATTAAAAGTAGATATATATTTTACTAATTCTAGTGCTTTTCTATAATAAGAGAAACCCAAATAACTGGCATACTACTTCGAAACAACCATGTATGTATTTGTGCTGCAAATAAGTGACATCATGTGAAACAATTCTCCGCTATAAAACATGGATTATACAATTTATTCTATCTACTTATTGAAAAAGAAAAAAAACACAAAAATGTATTTGCATTTTAAATTATGTTAAGTAACTTAATTAAGTGACCAAGGTCATGTAATTTTAAAATACATGATGGTAGTTATTGAATGCTATGTATACCAATTTATAATGAATAAGATACTTTGGCTCAGATACTCAGTTTCATTTATTCACTCCAATTACACTAAATAGGAACTTTCTCATTAAGTACATGCAGTCAGTGTAAGTTGACGCAACAACATTAACATTACTGTACGGCAAATTGCCTAATACTGCGGCGGTAGTGACGATTATTTTTAAAAGAAAACCTCCTAACTTGGGGGCGCTATGTAATTTGATGCTGTCTCCGCTGCGTTCACAAGAAAATAAATGAACACAGTTTGAGTAATTACGATATTCAAAACAATAAACCCGTAATATTTGAGCCATTATCCTTTCTACAGCTGTTTTTGAAAAATCCTCATTGGATACGAAATGATTTGGTTCACTCCAATACATCGAACGAGCCACGATTAATCAATACACGATCTTAAATTCTCTTACAAATTTATATTGTTTCTTATTGTAAGTGAGAAAAGTGAATAAAAGAAGAAAAAGAAGGAAAATATTCTAAAATCTTACATAAAAAATACGTGATCTTTTTTTCGCCCGGCTTTTTACGAAAGCGTATTTTATATTCATATGTAACCAAACTCTTTATGTTTGAAATGTTATACTTCAACTACGTGAATTACCACCACGTGCGTTGGCGGGCTGTTACAAAGCGGGTCGCTGGGACCGTGTCCCCCCAACATTTGCGCGCTGCAATGGCCCAATGCCAGCTTATTCAAAGGGAACATATTGGTACATTCTAAGATTAGAAACTCGGCCCAATCAGGCCTCCTCTCTTTGTGTTCATCTATCCACGCGTTCAAAACATCAGAAGAACTAGTATGAGTATTGAAGTAGTTTATTTCTGAAGATTTTAATAACACACGTACTTTACGCATTCTTTGTTTTGTTACACTGTATGCTTCCCATTTGTTTTTAATTAGAAATATTTGTTTACAATACTAAGTTTCGAATACACCTGCATTTTTATGCACAGCATTTCCAAAAAATCTGATTATAATTAAACGTAACAAACATTAGTGGATCATTTCTTCGCTTCATTACACAAGCTTAACACAGTAATACGATGAACACAAATAATGCGATTGACGATTAGGTTGAAACATTGGTCATCTGTCAACTTTCAAACATAATAGTTTTGTTTACCAACGTTTTGAGATTTTGTAATTTTACCTCACGGGTAATTAATTCATAAACAGTACATTGTTACAAATAATACTAATTTAAAATACAAATTCACAATGTCATTTAGCTTTCTCCGTAACTGATATTTGTATATCTCCATACAATGAGACTCAAGGTTTATTATTAATAATCCTTCATAACGTGAATTAATATGAGGAGCCCAATAAACACAAAGCTTTTCCCGAACTGCAGGTACTTCAATATTACAGGCGAATTTAAAACCGGCTGAGACAAAATATTCTGAGAAATATTGCGACATCCTTTTATTTCAATTTCACAACTCCCTAAAATTCGAAATCGCTGTTTTAGTGGCAGCGACATTTCAATACGATACGAAGCGAACACGTAGGCGCCCCCGACCGACACGGGTTTGGGGCAGGAGGAAGGGCGGGTGAGGGTTAATAAAGAATCACTCAGCGCGAGGGCACGTCCCCTGCCCTTGGGGAGCCCTCCTGTCCTCCTGCTCGTTCCCCGCCAGGTTAGCGCCCTCCCCCTCCCTTCTTCGATCTCCCCGCCCCGCCCCGCCCCGCCCCGCCCCGCCCCGCGCCGAGCCGCGCCGCGCCGCGCCGCCGCCGCTCTGCCCTCCACCGCAGGGTCCGCACGTGACAGTCTCACGGAGAGTTCTTGCGAGCCCCTAATGAATCCGGCCCTTCCAACATGATACCGTCTTGATTAAAATTTGGAGGCCTCGTTAGCTTCCGGGGGGCGGCGCGGGGAGGGATGGGCGCAGAAAGGACTTCGGGGGTCTAAGATCCCGCGGAGGAGGAGGAGGGGGAATAGGGGAGGCGGCGGCCACCCTGGCGGTGTCGCGCAGCCTTGATGGAGGAAGCTGTCCAAACTCCGACCGCCGCGCCGAGGCGCAGCCCCGCGGCGCAACTAGAAACTAGGAACTTGGGCAACTCGGTCTCGCAAGTGGCGCCGGCGGCTTCTTCCGGTGGCGGCGGCGGCGGCGGCGATGGTGGTGGCGGTGGTGGCAGCACTGGCGGCGGTGGCGGTGGTGGCGGCGGTGGTGACAGTTGCGGTGACGAGTGGCGGCAGAGGCGGCGGTGGTGGCGGCGGTGGTGGAGGCGGCGGTGGCGGTGGTGGTGGCGGCAGTGGCAGCGGTGGTGGCAGCACTGGCGGCGGTGGTGGTGGCGGCGGTGACGGTGGCGGTGGTGGCGGCGGTGGTAGTGGTCAGCACCGGCGGTGGCGGTGGCGGTGGCGGCGGCGGTGGCGGTGGTGGCGGCGGTGGTGGCGGCGGAGGCGGCGGCGGTGGTGGTGGTGGTGGTGACAGTTGCGGTGACAGTTGCGGTGACAGTGGCGGCAGAGGCGGCGGTGGTGGCGGCGGTGGCAGCGGTGGTGGCAACACTGGCGGCGGTGGCGGTGGCAGCAGCGGCGGTGGCGGCGGTGGCTGCGGCGGTGGCGGTGGTGATGGTGGCGGCGGCGGTGGCGGTGGTGGTGGTGGTGGCGGCGGCGGCGGCGGCGGCGGCGGCGGTGGTGGTGGTGGTGGTAGTGGTGGTGGTGGTTGTGGCGGTGGCGGTGGCGGCGGAGGAGCTGGAAAGACATCGGCGGTGACAGCACTTGTGTGGCAGAGATGGAGGTGGAAGGAATGGGGGCGCCGCTGATAACGGGACAGAGGTGGCTCAGATGACGGCGGAGGCGGTGCTGGAGGCGACGGAGAAGGGCGTGGCAGCCGGCGCGGCGGCGGCAGCGGTGGTAGTGGAAAGACTTCGGTGGTGGCGGAGACAGCTGGATGGACTCGGTGGTAGCAATGGAGGAGGCGATGACAGCTGTGGTGACGGCGAAGGAAGGTACATGTCGGTGGTGACGGTAGTAGAAGTCGTGACGCCAGTGACGGCTGTGGCGGAGGTCATAGGAAGAAGATGGACGAGAAGGCGGAGGCTACAGAAGAGTCGGAAACGGTGGCAGAAACTTCAAAAGTGAGGGCATTCGTGAGATTTGCAGTAGGCATCTACCTATTCTCTAGTGCATGATGTATCACGGGGTATGGCAAAGTTCTTCCCCAGATAGAACTTGAAATCTGGCACCAACCTTCACGTTACCTTGCGGTAGGTTTCCCCCTTCCAGGTATCCCCGCCAGCAGTGCACCTCCTCGTCCGGGTCAAACTCTGGTCTGCCGACACTTGTAGCAGTGTATACTACGGTTTTCGTAACTTTGTCTCTGACAGGAATCAGCTGTTCACGGTTTCATCGAATAGGGAGCATGAATGTCATCATAGTGACGTCATTGTCGCGAAATATAGCTTCTGACGACAAAGTTACGAACATCGCAGTATAACGCATGTAAGTGTAAGAGTGTATGTGTGAACGAAGATGACGGGACAAGGATGAGGAAGGAAACATCGAGCGCGGTCCATGGCTTCTTTGTCAGGATATTACTCTGGCCTTCGCCTGTTATTGACTGTAGAAACCACCAGAGCAGCCAGCCGCTAGAATTCTCCTCCAGACCGCGACTGAATCCGACATGTAGATATCTAGCAAGTTTCGAATAAACGCCCTCGTTGAGCCTCTCAAAACAAAGAACCTCCCGATCAGCGTCGCTGCAGTGACAACATTCGTTGCTCTGAGCGAACTTAGAAGGTTTGGTGATGACGAAGGAGAAGACGATGGCCGTGATGGTTTCACGAGCATTTATCGGGGCAGCGTCGGCGGCCGCGTGGCTGGTAGACGAGGAGAGGGGAGTGTCTGGAGATTTTCGTGCCGGAGGGCGCGAGAGACCTTCGATTTAGGTCAGCTTCTTGCTGCTCTCAACGTCAAGAGCCTTCCCTGCGCTCAAAAGGTGTCGAGGTATTTACTCCAGGGAGTGAAAGTTTGTGAGAATGGACGTCCACTGCCTACTTCACACTTCGCCTCGTGAAAGTTGTGAAGTGACCTCGAAACTGATGGTGTTGGGTACTTCCAGGAGAAGTAAAGGGGCGCTTAACCCCGATATCAGTTTTGATATAAAATCTAACATATTACATAAAAATGATATATTTTCCGTGTGATTTTTTTACGTGATTATTTCTCTGCCAGTTTCGCACACCCTGCCTATTCTTTCCGCATCGCATCCTGTACCCGACGTTTCCAGATATTTATTGATCAAAACAGTTTACTCAAGACGAAAATGAATTAATACTTTCCGTGGTGTAAAATAAATAAAATTGAATTTCCTTACTCTTGACGTGTCAACAGTCTTGCTCCTCCCCGCTAGGGTCCTCTCTGACCCATCTCGTTAATCGCGATTTTCAATTTTGACCTTGAATTACATGAAGACTAATATTGCTGATAAATCACATTTCCATCATCATTCCCACTTGCACAATCACTAAATCCTCTATGAGTAGCATGTATCCCCATTACAAATATCAGCTCCACACGAACATCACACTACTAAACGCCACTCCCACCACTGCTGAACTGGAGAAAATTACAAGTCCACAACCAATAGCCATCGACTGACAAAAAAGCATCCTCAGTACTGTCATTAGCACTATTACTTCAACAAACATATAATCATTATTTTATCCTATCACTATCTCCGACACCTCTGTGGCAATCATCATCATCATCATCATAACTAAAACCTTCATCACAACTCACCGTCATCAATAAACCTCTAGCACTACCGTCACCATCACGACCATCGTATTAAATTCCCCCCAAATTCCTACTTAGCAACAACCACCCCCATCACTTCCGCAGCCAACCCTTCGAATCAAATACTAGCAGCCCCCGCGCACGCACTCTCTCCTGCACCGGAAGCGGCGAGAGCAGCGGAAGCGGCGGCGCGGGCGCGGAGTGTCTGGCGGAGACGAGGAGCTGCTAAACTTCGACACAGCAGCACTCGCAGTAACTCAATCGACGCGCCGCCCGGCGCAAGAAACTCGCTCGCCTCCGCAAACAGCCACGTGAGGCCTCGTGTAGATTGCATCTGCGTCGTAAATTGCACGCAAACTGACTTCTCTGCCCGTCCTGCAGCCGACGGGCTCCGTCCTGCTGGCGCCGCGGCGAGGTCACGAGGGAACAGCAGGACGGGCTTTCAAGAAAGGGTTTTTGATTCGTAAGGGAAGCTTCCATTATTCAATGTTTTCTGCTTACATGATATTTAAAAGATTCATTTCATCTAATCATATTTATGTAATAAATTTGATTTTAGCCAAATGTACCTGATGATGGAGACAAATGATTTCTGAAACGTGATTTCTCCAACCTGTGAAACTGCAACCTGTAAAACTGCAACCTGTAAAACTGCAACCTGTAAAACTGCAACCTGTAAAACTGCAACCTGTAAAACTGCAACCTGTAAAACTGCAACCTGTAAAACTGCAACCTGTAAAATTGCAACCTGTAAAACTGCAACCTGTAAAACTGCAACCTGTAAAACTGCAATCTGAAAAACTGCAACCTGTAAAACTGCAACCTGTAAAACTGCAACCTGTAAAACTCCAACCTGTAAAACTCCAACCTGTAAAACTCCAACCTGTAAAACTCCAACCTGTAAAACTCCAACCTGTAAAACTCCAACCTGTAAACTCCAACCTGTAAAACTCCAACCTGTAAAACTCCAACCTGTAAAACTCCAACCTGTAAAACTCCAACCTGTAAAACTGCAACTTTGTTTTACTTCAACCTTGTATGAAATATATATTATTATCACCTGATCTGATTGTGTATAATTAAGGGAACCTTTCTTTATGCTTTCAGAGCTGTTGAAAAAGACCACGATGTGGTGGTCGAAAAGTGTTAACAAATGGAAGAACTTGTAATAATTTTCAAAACTTTTGCCGAGAAAGGGAATCAGCGAGGAAGAGGAACATGTTTCTCAACGAGAACACACAGCGTACTTATGTACAGGAGAAGCATTTCACTGACTTGGCCGCAAAAGGAAACTGTTATTTTTATAGCCTTCACTTATCCCTAGACATTACAAAGAATAAAAACAGCACCTTGAAAGGTTTGAGACAACACATTGAAAATCCACCAGCTAATTGACAACTGTTAGCGGCTGTCATTGGCCATCATAATAATTTAACAAGTAACAGTAATACACCAATTTAACATTTGCCTCTAGACAAAAACTCTTAGCTTTTCACTGCACTGTCACACTGGCAGTCAAGGCGTAAAATTATTACGAACACATAGTAAAAAAATACAAATCTCTCCCTGTGGCATCTCGCCCTAGAGCGCCACTCCACGCCACTCCACGCCACTCCACGCCACTCCACGCCACTCCACACCACTCCACACCACTCCACACCACTCCACGCCACTCCACGCCACTCCACGCCTCATCCTTCTAGCCCTGCGAATTAGCGACGGCAAATTTTACCAAAACATCTATACATCGATGTTTCGATACATCACTAAAGGGTTTTAGATATCGATAAAAACAAGAACAATAAAACATCGATGTTTTTTGCTATCCCTACTCCGAATGCCTCTCAGTCCCCACACCAGCAACTCCGCAGGCTGGGGCGCCGAAAGTGGGGGGAGGCGGCTGGTGGCGGCGGCAGCGGCGGCGACGGCTCGAACAGCAGGCAGCCATCCTCCAAGAGAGGGAAGAGGGAGGGAGTGCAAATCAGCCTTCCTTTCCGTTTGGGCAAGAGAGAGGGCACCAGCAACCAGCCCCTTACTTCTCTGGGCGGTGCGGCAACAAACTGATTGTTTGAGACAGAGCAGCGGTCAAATCAAAATTGTATTGTATTTTTTTTGAAGGGGGACGCGCGAAATTCATCTTCTGACCAGATAATCCACTGCTAACACCTTGGAGCGCCCAGCTGCGTGGGAATAGTTACATAGCCTGCGCCGGGTCAGATGTGTTAACAAAACGTTGTCATCACCCACACAGCCGAGAGCTTTCATATGGCTCGCCGCGGAGGCCTATGATTGCAGATTTCTCCCACAGTCCCCTGAACTTGATGTGACGTTTAAGACGACAGTAGTTCACAGAGAACAGACGCCTATGAGTAGAAAACGGACCGAAAACGTCTCGTTGTTAAGGATCTTACTTGAATGTATATTCAACGAGAAATTCAAACGTTAAAATGAGCCAAGTGGTGGTGCTATAATTCATGAATAATGGAAAACAGAGAAGGCGTTGTAAGGGGAGGATAAAGGAAAAAATCAGTTTAAACATACGTTGGTAAAATGTATGTTCATATTTAAAATGGTATTTTCATATTTAAATGTCACCGGTTCAAATTTTCATTTCACATATGATAGTGATATTGACACACAAACTCATCATTTGTTATGGCTCTGTTCCCAAAATTAACTATTGCAATTTAAAGAATGGAGTTATAGAACTTTACAATTCTTACTCAATATGAAGTTACTAAAACCCTAGAGTGTATACTACATGTATTGGTGTTTCCTGTTCCTTGAATAAAATGTATAAAACCGTGGCGTACTTATTAAGGTATCTAGAGTGGCCTACTCAATTTACACCTTATTTTAGCAAATACTGAAGATCATACTACCCTAAAAAACATTTTTTCATAATTTTTGTCAGGGAATATTCACATATGGCAATAAAGTCGATCATTACGCAAGCAAAAATCTTTCATTATGCAATCAAAAATGCACCACTATCAATTTCACCGTCAACGTCAGCACCGTTAGAGCCAACGTCCTCGCCGCCGTCTCCTCCTCTTCACCGTTCCCACCGTCCTTTCCTCGACAAAAATCTCATTCTCAACTCCGCTCTCAACTCAAATAAGTTAAATTTGCGCCAAGTTCTACGCGGCGTCGGCGTCTTCGTCGGCCTAGTCTATCAAATCCGGAGACGGTTTATTACTATTAAGGATTCCACTCAAGTAATGAAGCGTCTTTGAAGAGCGGCTTAATGGGCACGTCATCAGGCGCGCAGGTGGCGCGCCCTGCCACTCGCGATTCGCCCCCACTCCCCCTCCCCCCGCCCCGCCCCTCCGCGCACTTGAAGGGAAACGCAGGGTAAAAGGGGGCAGTGCCCTCAGCGCCCTTGTAGGTCTGGGGTGGCTCCCAGCGCCTATCACCTCTCCGTTGGAATTGTGGACAAAATTTCAGAGCGCGAGAATAGGGGTTCAACTGTTCCCTGGCAGTTATGCGTCATCTGCGATAAAACATGTGCGATAAAAAATTACCGTTTATTTGAATTCCAACACATGCAGTAACAATTATATTCAGTCATTATAATAATAACAAAATAATATCAATATTATTATTGTTAATAATAAATTTCTTAAAAATGTGGCTGTACAAAGCGCGAACATTAATTGATTGATTGTTAGCGCGTCAACTGCTAAGGCCCCGTAAGTGTAGTGTATGATTTTTCCTCGGGGAGAGGTGGTGATGGTCGTGATCTTACCACGCTGGATGGCGAGATCCTGCGCAGACTTCCGTCGGCTAGAGGGGATTTTCCCCAACCCGATATCTCCCACCAGCGGGGCAACGTCCTAGGCGGGACAAGCTCTAAGCTTCCGACCGGTCCCCCGGCAAGTGCGGTAGTGTAGTGCATGTTAGTGTAAGAGTGTATAAGTAAGGGATAAATATAGAACAAGGAAGAGGAAGTAAAGATCACGCGCGGTCCGAGGCCCGTTTGTTAGGGTACCGCTCCCCTGGAGTTGATCGGAAAAACACGGAAGGATGAGAGTAGCCGGCAGCTAGGATTCCAGGCAGCGACTGAATTCGACCTAGCTATCCAGGTAGGTTCTGCCACAGTCGAACCCAAGGACCTCCCGATCAGAGCCAATGCAGTGACATCTGTTGATGCCCTGAGCCACCTCTCCAAGTCAAGCGCGGACATCTTTGCGGTCTTTTGCTCAGAGCGCAGCTACTGGCATCCCCTGAGCCCAAGCCCGGGCCAATACCTGGTCATCTCAATAACGTCGGCAACGGTACGCTTTTCAGTTACTTCAAGAAGATGCAAAGATGGAACGCGCCATTATAAGCGTTAATATGAGAGAAGAAAAGTCTCCAGAGACACCCTTCCTCTCGATCGACTTGTTGTGTGAAGGAGCTCACATCATCTCGGGAGACTTGACGTACAAGCATATCAGTGGCCAAACGCGGAGAGGGAAACTGTCACGAGCAAAACCCCTTCGCCTTCTGAATTTTTTGTTCATGCTTGTCCATTGATGTCGTTCGTAGCTGTGCGCGTGCGAAATACAGTTACCTACACAAACATGGCCGGGTGGAAGTGTAATGGATCTCCAGCGTGTGAACCCGTTTAAATAAGCTCGTACATGTTGAAGATATGTGACAGTTTGGCACGTACCGTTTTACCAGGAAGAGAAAATATGTCTGTGACCAGAACCCCGAAGGTAAAATCATCCTAAACTACTCGTAGTTTTATACCAAATGCAAAAGCGATGTAGAAGTAATCTGCTTCTGGACTCTGTATACTTTTAATGCGTAACTTAAAACACAGTACCTACCGACATTCGCTAAGAATTTGAAAGGTATCCTAACATTCGGACATACGTCTAAAATCATTTATATTTGTCATATTATCGTTATTAGTACAGAATATCACAGCAGTCGATATTCTGCACTAATATTTCAACCCTTACTCGGCTTTGTCCATCGCAAACCTTAAAATTCACTATCTCTTACCTACAAAGCTTTCACACTCCATTACTTTCCTCTTTCTCTGTGAGCAACTTTCCGCGCATGTCTGCTTTAGTTTCTTGTTTTCTCCGTAAGCCTTATGCCTCTATCACTTTCTTCCTCTTTCCTTCTCTCTCTCTCTCTCTCTCTCTCTCTCTCTCTCTCTCCCTCTCTCTGTGTTTTTCCACCACTGTATCTTCCTCACTCCCTCCATTTCTCAATCTTGTTTCTCGCAGATTCTTCTTGACTCGCTTATACGGAACCATACGAACCCCGCGGAATATCTGCTTGCGGTCTCTCGCAAAGGCCTAGCAGTGTGCGTTACGGCCTCCCCGCGCTTCCACCACTCTCGCCTCGAATTTAAGCTCGTTAAGGTTATCGCATGCTACGGGTCACCATCTCCTGCACCAACTTCCACGCGGGGGCATAAACGGTGACGGAGACTAAATTTCAAACTTTCGCGAAGTGAATATTCAAGCTAAGTCATGGGCCAAAAGAAACAGTCCCAGAAAATAGCAATGCACGAGTGACCATATTTCAAGACATTTGTTTGTTTGTTTTCTCATTTTAAATGATGGCCTTCATATGAAATTCTTTAATTATCTTTATTATTTGGTCCGTTTTTTCAGGAACGTTTATTTTTTTTACACTCTTTCAAAAGGCAAGCTTTTCAATAAAAAGCGGTCCATGGATTGTGAATTGTTATAGTGCTTCGGACAGACAATTTAGTTTATCGAACAAAGGATCTTTTAGGCACCATTCAATATAAAAACCTTTTGTCGGCTGCATGCTGTCATAATCATCACAAACAAGCAGTCAAAGCGTAAATAAAACCATGAATAGAAATCATTTGCAAAAAACATTTACACTTTTTTCAATAAATTGTGACAGAATACAAACAAGATTGAAGAACTGTTTAATGTATCATTACAGTATGCACAAAGAATAAATAATTCCCAGTGGTTGCAAGTCCAAACCACAAACTGAAGTCCACGTACACTTCAGTTGTAAACGTTCTATTTATTGTGGAACTATTGAAAAGAATTAAGAATATATTTACATATAATTTTCCAGCTCTATTTAAAAACGGAATACTACTCAAAAACTCCCCATTCCTATAAATAGTATTTTATTGGAGAAAATGTGTATGAATATAAATATCTGTTTCGTGAGTTACCCTTTTCATGAAATCAAGAGCAAACTTTTGATAGAAAATAAAATTGATTGCAATAATACGTCGTAAGAAATTGAAAATTCTGAAATAAATTCATTTTATTGACATAAAATGCAATAATAATTCACTCAAATTACATTTTGACTAAGATCCATCAAAAGAAAATCCTTAAGTAACAAAATGGGTTATTTCCTTTTGACATTTCGTACTGACGCTGAGCAAATATTTAGAAGCTTTAAAGTACAGAATAGCCTCCAATTCGAGAAATCAATCACAAGCGATTAAGAATAGTTCGATGGATAAGTAACTGACAAGTTATCTGTACCCATTCGTTTTTCTAATGAACGTCTGTGGCGTACAGCCAAATTCCATCACTATTTTATTAATACCACTGACAGAATCAGCAAAGCACTCTGTTCTTTGCTAGGAATAATGACGTACGGCTTCATTTAAGTGATATTTCATCGGATGTTTTTCAAATGTAATTAGGGGCTTGAAAAGGCAAGTGTGGCTCATGCATTCGATTACAATAAAAATACTAATAAAATAGGAAATTTCTTTCCTTCGATTGGAGTTGCAACTCAGTTCAGGTCTGCGTCTAACGTCCATGTTACCGCAGTACAGGCAAATCCATTTGCGCTACGCAGATTACATCTTTCATATAATATGAAATTTAAAGCAGACTGACAACATTGAATCAGTATCACTATGCTATACCGCAATATGATACTTTTGTCAGATTCAGGCACATCAACAAATATCACAGAGCAATTAGTATAAGATGTAATGTTGTAAGTGAAATGAGATTCAGTGAAATGAGATTCAGACGTAACAGAATTTGTACGCGGTGCATTTGTACGCGGTGCAATTGTATCTCAGATAAAGCGACAGTTCTACGCTTTTGTATCAAATACTAATAAACTACTATTCATGTTTCCAACAGAATTCCCAACTAGATCACTGATCTGAAACTAGTTCGTTTCACAATATTCAACTAGATCACTTACATCTGTACTCTCATTACACTATGAGACATGAATTTTCAAGCAATACAGATTAATAGCACTGATTTGTGCTAAAAAGAAAATAACAAAACCGTCAATGTATATAGAATTATTCTTCACTATTCTATGAGAATATAAATGTTTCCACTATATGTTCGTTAACACGCTGATAGACATCTTTGGATATTTCTCTATAAATCTCCCGTTAAGAAGTCTTGACAAGATAAATGTATTTCAAAATTTGATATTTTTGCCTTAATCTTAATTATTGCACTTTTTAAGCTCAGTTACTTCAGAACATTCTAAATATTTAACGTTCAGAAGTGAAATTTCTTAAAATTACAAATCACAGATACAGAACCTACATTTGGTCAATGTTTTTGATCGAACTCGTACATATATTAATAAGAAAAACAGATTCACTACTTCATAGTTTTCCATTCAAAAGCAGTGGTGGCTGAAATACATCACGAAGAAGCCAAACCATTCACTTTAAAGCAAAAACTCGAAAAAGACGGAAGCATCTCTGACAAGATCTTCGTCTCGAGCAACTCTCGCTAAAAGGACGTCGTACAGAGGTCTCGACATTCAGAAGTATATTGAATTAAATGCATGGTATTCCTTTCAATTCTTCAGAACCTGCCGCCCCTAGAGCCGCGAGGCGGCGGATGATCCGAGGGGCCGTGAGAGGACCCCGTTGGCCTAATGGAATCAGAGCGAGTCAACGGGGGGGGAGGGGGTTGACCTCTGCCATCCACTCGGTGCCGCACGCGCGCATCGATTGTCTTTTGGCCGCGCCTCGGCCAATTGAGCGGTCGCGTCTCGAGAGAAGAGAGCGCTCGCCCGCGCGAGCGCCAGAAAACGCCATAATATATCGAATAATCTCCGTTCGGAAGATCAAAGATTCCGTCTGGCTGCGGGCGTGGGTTTTCCGCTCAAAGCGACGACGAGGAGGCCCCGCACCGGCTGCGGCAAAGACGGGGCAGCGGCGGGGGGTTGGAGTGGAACGTACAGGGGATGGGGGAGTTGAGAGTCTGTGGGGAGCGGAGGAAAGCGAAAGGGGTTAAAGAGAAGGAGGAGGAGGAAGTAAAGGTGGAGGCGTACACGGAAGCACATTGCTACTCGAGGTTGCCGTTCGAAACAAAGGCCGACGTGGAGTGAAAACAAGGACAGGAGAAAATGCTTCGGGAAACAGAAGACGAGCCGCATGTACCTTTTTTTA
This sequence comes from Acheta domesticus, assembly GCA_031308135.1. Classification (NCBI taxonomy): domain Eukaryota; kingdom Metazoa; phylum Arthropoda; class Insecta; order Orthoptera; family Gryllidae; genus Acheta; species Acheta domesticus. The sequence continues at coordinate 10,611,506 of JAHLJT010009355.1, read as the reverse complement.
AGTTTCACCAGCTCTTATTTGCAATTTATCCAGCTTTTTGGAAACTAAGAATTTGATGAAGAAATTATTTGGGCGACTGATGATAAATTAGATTAATATCTGAAACAGAGTGTGGTGACTATGAGGAAGATTTTTAGTAAAATGTCAGTTTCTTTCACATTACAATATTGCCTTTTAGTGCAGACATTAATTTTAAGTTTCGACACAAGAAAATGACCCATTATAGATGACTATTTTTTCATATATTTAAATATATTTTCTCATATATTTATCGACAATGTCGACTAAAGTCAGTTTTTACATTTTCCTTAAATTTTAAAGCCTTTTTTGATGATTTCATCTATTTTAGAATCGTTTTAATGTACTTCCTTGAAATATTTAAGAGAGGCAACAAATTCTCCACCGAATTTCTGAGTGGTCAACTCGATTTCTTCGCTCAGAAACTGTAATGTCAGCCGTTTTATGTAATCTAAGGTTCATATGACGCTTATCAACGCCATCGTCGTTTTGGCCTATTTTAGCGATAACTAATGACAGATTTTCTGTTAAAGAACTGTGCAAACCAAAAGTTCGCCAGCTGAGTCCCTTTGAACTGAACCTTAGGAGAAGTCTCGTTTAGAGCAATAACATATCTAACAGCTTGAGTTGTTCTTCCGAACTGGTTTTTAATCAAATTTTTGACGTCATTTTTTTATGCTTTTTGGAAATTTTTAAAACATTTTAAGAGCATTTTATTAATCATTTTTGTCTACGTTTTAGATCATCAAAATCCATCTTCTAGTGGTGACAATTTTACTACTCTCTGTTGCATCGATTTCTTACAGATTCCTCTTTAATGCTTTTCATGTTTTTGTAGTATCACAGATAAATTATGAAGGAGACAGCCACGGTTACATCGTAATTTATGACACCTGGTAAATACTAGTTATCTTCGAAAAACATATTTACCTTTTGTGGAATTCAGAAGAAAATTTTATTAAAAACCGGAGCTTCCTCATCCTTATATGTTTACATGCTTGCAAAGAATTAATTGCTAAAGCCCACAAATAACATTAATTAATTTAAAATTTTAATAAATTCTGTAAGTAAATTGTATTCCTGTAAGTTGACGTGCAAGTAGGTAAACGTTCACGGGAATGGATTACATATATTTTCTACTTTTCTCTATCAACGATAAACAAGAGTATAGAGCAAACAAAAATGGTTTATTATTACTGGGCCTGGAATGCATAGAAAAGTGCCTAATATAGTATGTTTATGAAATATGTTTAGTATAGGAACACGAATTATGAAAAATGAAACATATTGACTAAGTTTTATTTTGACATTTTGACGCAAATAGCTTTTCAAAATTATTTGATATCCTTTTGATCCATTTAAAAATTTACTCGTGTAAAAATAAACATTTAAATCATTTTTAGTTTTAGTACAGTTTAGTAGTAGTTGTAGTTAGTTCAGTTTTAGTTCTTTTGCTCAATCCCTTCTTTCTCACGTATTCAACGAGACAAAAGTACCTGAAACAGAGCAAAAACGATTGCCGCAACGCAAATCGGTATGATTTCTGATTATATAAGTCTCTCACAAAACGAATCAATACATTAATTTGAAGAGACATGTCTGAGCTTTCATCGTTCCTTTCGCTCAAACCTTTTCCGTTTTGAACGAGAAAAATACTCAAAACAGAGCTCTGAAGATAGTCGCAACGCAATCAGTAAGATTTCTTTATATCAATGATATTTATGACACGACAGTCTGTCATAAAAAACAATACGTCGTGTAACAAATAGTGTTTTTTGTATTTGTCACAATGACTGCTGAAAATTAACTCACACTCTTTGATGACCGATGCCGAAGAGTTCCAGTATTTGGCAACCCTGGGTGGCAGCAGTAATTACGAGCGCATTGCAACTACACAAGAGAGCTTGATGTAAATACGATGAAAGGGTCATCAAGAGCGCTCTTGCGAATCATTTAATGCTGCCTTCAATGTCGTTTTCTGAGCCAGAGAGTGGTCACAAAGTTAGACGCAGCAGTTCTGTCTAGAAAAGGTTGCGATTCATGAATCATTCACGTCAGTTTGTTAAAAACAAATTTTCAGAAATGATTCGTCAAATTTAACAGCAGAATATTTGAAATTTGTAAATAGTAAAGAAAATTTCAATCAGTAGACCATAAAAAATGCCGAAATCATTAGTTTTTAACATGTAAAGAATGAGACATTTCAGAAAATTCACTAAGTATCTTATTTACCACCTTCGAATCATTCATCACTGGCTACATTCACTGCAAGTAAAAAAATATAAAATAAATGTTTTCCTTATTAAACGTAAACTCACTTAATTGGGTTTTCGAGCATTCTAGCTTGTTGGCGACTTTAAACCCGCTCGATCTGAAGGGAAAACAAAAGCAAAATCAAAAGGAAAATATATTAAGCATTTTTTGGCAAAACATACCCTTACATGATAAATACTGTTAAAATATCTGTATTATTCGTTTTATGCTATTTTTCATCTATTCATTTTTTTTCGACGATCGCTTAATTGGATGATAAACAATAACATCTATAAAGAACATTTCTCTAGGAAATGTTACTATTTTCTTCGTCAAATTGGCGTTGACTAATGTAATTTGCGTTGACCCTCGAAGCATGTTTTAGGAAAAATAACAAGGCTGTACGTGAATAAACAACTGGGTAAATATGTGAGTGGTTCGTTAATTAATTGGAAACGTATGAAAGATTTTGGCAGAAACGTTCTACAAAACTAGAATTAAACACTACTCACTTTTCATCTTACATTACGCTGAAATCGAGACCACCCAGAGCACGTCGTCGTTGGGTGTCGTCTCAAAACGCAAGGAGTGAAAGTGGGAGTGACGCAAAGTGGGCAACTTCCACAGCCTGTCGCTGCAGCTCGGGGGAACCCCCCACCCACTCAGACGCCCGCCCGGGTGACGGTCCCGAGGGCCAGGGCTACCAACCTCCGAGCGCCCACTGGCTAATCCTCGTCTCCGACGCGTACGTAATGCGCCTGTGACGCATCCATATATAATACAGGGGATAATTTAAGATAGCGCACCAGATACCCGGGGCTAATCCCGCCATATTACCCTCTGCAATTAGATGCGAGTCGGGGCCGCGCGCGGAGACAGGCAGTGCTGCGGGACTCGACGGCCGGCAGAGGAGGCGCGGTGCGGAGCGGGGCAGGGCGGGGCAGGCGAGGACAGAGCGGAGTGGGGCAGGTCTGACGGAAAGAGGCGGGGCAGGACAGAGCGAGGCGGGGCAGGACAGAGCGAGGCGGGGCAGGACAGAGCGAGGCGGGGCAGGACAGAGCGAGGCGGGGCAGGACAGAGCGAGGCGGGGCAGGGCAGAGCGAGGCGGGGCAGGACACAGCGAGGCGGGGCAGGGCAGAGCGTGGCGGGGCAGGGCAGGGCAGAGCGTGGCGGGGCGGGGCAGAGCGTGGCGGGTAAGAGGAGAGCGTGACGGGGCAGGGCAGAGCGTGGCGGGGCAGGGCAGGGCAGAGTGTAGCGGGACAGGGCAGGCCATGGCGGGGCAGGGCAGAGCGTGTCGGGGCAGGGCAGACCGTGGTGAGGCAGGGACAGCATGGAGGGACGGTACATGGGGGGAACGTAGAGGGGGCGGGGCGTGGGTAGGTGGCATGTGGAAGGGCGGGACTTGGTGAGGCGGAACTTGGAGGAGCGGGCCATGGAGGGGCTGGACGTAGAGGGTCGGGATGGGGAGGAACGGGACGTGGAGGTGATGGACGAGGAGGGGCGGAACGTGGAGGAGCGGGTCGTGGAGGAGTGGGGAGTGGAGGGGCGGAACGAGGAGGGTTGGGACGTGGAAATGGCGAATAGAGCATGGCAAAGCGGGGCGGGGATGAGAGGGGAGGGTGGGGTGACGCGGAGGAGAGGAGACGGTAAAGGACGGGTCGCTTGTCGAGCAAGGGGAAATTGGACGAGGCAGCGCGAGGCGCCGTGGTGTAGGATGGTGAAGGTCGGGCGAAGCACTTCGGAGCGGGGCAGCACGGCAAGGGGCGCGCTAGGAAGACGCGAAATGGTGGGTCGGCGTGGGGAAGCAAAGCGTAGGATGGAACAGCGTGGGCAGAGTGGGGCAGCCTTGCTTAGGGTAGTGCGTTTCGAATTGAGTGGGAAAAGGGAGGAAGGACGAAACGGTTCGGGACGGGAGAGACCAACCACCACGGGATGCACAGGGTGAGGTAGCTCGAGACAAGACAAGAAGGGGTGGTATGTCAGGCCCAATGACGTGAGGCGAGGACACGGGCCGACACAGCGTGAAATGGCGCGAGTTGAGGAGGGAACAGGACGGAAAGAGCGAGAGTGATAGAATGCTGAGGCGGCGCGAAGAGCGGCGAGGAATAGTGAGGTGGAGGAGTGCGGGACGGGCAGATACAAGACGAGGTGGAGAGCGTGAGGGCCGGAGGCGCAACAAGACCACGAGGGGTGGGGCGAGTGAGGCGGGGAGGACAGTGAGGGCGAGACAGGACGGGATGCGGTGGGGTGGGAGCCGGATGGGAGTGGCGGGCGGGGCGGGGAGCGGCGGAGCGAGGCGGAGAACGGCGGGCGGGGCGGGAGCGGCGGGCAGGATGGGAACCGGCGGACGGGGCGAGGAGTGACGGGCAGGGCGGGGACAGACGGGGCGGGGCGGAGAACGGTGGACGGAGCCCGTGCGGTGGAAGGGGCGGAGAACGGCGGGCGGGATGGTCGCGGCGAGCGGGGTGGGGAGCGGCGAGGCGGGGCAAGGATCGGCATGGCTGAGAATGGCGGGCGTGGCGGGAGCGACGGGCAGGGTGGAGCGCGCGGGCAGGCATGGAGGGCAGGCGGGGAGGGCAGGCGGGGGAGGTCAGGCGGGCGGGGCGGGGAGGGCAGGCGGGCGGGCGGGGAGGGCAGGCGGGGCATGGCGGAGAGGGCAGGCGGGCGGGGCAGGGAGGGCAGGCGGGCGGGGCGGGAGCGACGGGCAGGGTGGGGAGGGCAAGCGGGGAGGGCAGGCGGGCGGGGCGGGGGAGGGCAGGCGGGCGGGGCGGGGAGGGCAGGCGGGCGGGGCGGGGAGGGCAGGCGGGCATGGCGGAGAGGGCAGGCGGGCGGGGCAGGGAGGGCAGGCGGGTGGGGCGGGAGCGACGGGCAGGGTGGGGAGGGCAAGCGGGGAGGGCAGGCGGGCGGGGCGGGGAGGGCAGGCGGGCGGGGCGGGAGGGCAGGCGGGCGGGGCGGGAGGGCAGGCGGGCGGGGCGGGAGGGCAGGCGGGCGGGGCGGGAGCGACGGGCAGGGAGGGGAGGGCAGCCGGGCGGCGCGGGGAGGTCAGGCGGGCGCGGCGGGGAGGGCAGACGGGCGGGGCGGGGAGGGCGGGAGCGAGGGGCAGAGTGGGGAGAGCAGGCGAGCCGGGCGAACATGGATCGGGGCGTGCAGGCCTGCGACAGGCCGGCGCTGGGAGGTGCAGCGCGGGTCGCGAAGGGGCGGGAGTGGGACGGAGGCAGTCGTAAAGGGGATGGACCCGCCGTGGTGGCGCTCTGCAGCCGTTCGGCCGTCTCTCCTCCGCGCCCCCACCAGACTTTCGCTCCTGGACCCACCTGGGCTTTCGCGAAGCGAGGCTGCCTGATAACGTGTGACAGCCTCGTGACGTAGGTCGCAGCGATGGGAAATCTGTCAGTTTGAGGCAGATAGTTTAGTTATTTTGACACATTTGCTGGCCTGGTCACCTTGGGCTCATTCTTCGGACAGTTTAATTGACGGATTATTAACGGAATGTTTACTTTACTGACAAATTTACTGAGGTGAGGAATATACTTTTTTTAATGCTGCAAAGTTCCAGACTTAGGTTCTTGGCTTGGATTTGTGTTGTTGACGGACCAACCCAATTCATCCTTTGACTTGAAAAACATATTCTATAATGGTTCATTCATTGAATCTAAAATGTACGTTTATAAATATCTAGGAGTATGTTTTGCAAACACTATTCATGGAGTTTCCTCTAAATTCTTAATTACTGAGGAGTCGAAATACTGTAGTGACTATTTCTAATGCAAAATCAAATTCACGTCACTGAGTAATCGCGGTGGTTTCCCTTCTCCTTAGTTTATACTTACCATAAAACATTGTTTTATCTTGCGAATGTTTGTAGAACAATCAATTACGCCCTCAAGTGCTTATGAAAACTCTTCATCCACTAAGTTGAAAGTTCCTTCGTATTTCAATATTGAATCTAGACCGAAAACATCTTTGCTCAGGAATTGTAGACGGTATTTTCTGAATAGTTTAATTTCACCAAAAATTGCATTGAGAACTGAAACTCCAAGCTCTGCTTGCAAAGAGCGTGGTACTCTTGCAACTACAAAAAATCCACTTAAGACGACGCATTAACATTCAAGAGCATTTTGAAAAGAAATTCGGTATGAACATTTCAAAAAAGTCGTGTTTGTTTCTATTCAAAAAGATGTTAAAACGTGTATGTAATAAAAGTAACTACTTTTATTACGTATTTATGGGTCGTAAAACAGTAATACAATTACCTCCTTTGTGTTCTTGCAAATAATCTGTTCAATTGTGGCTGCTAGAATGAGTTTTTCAAGTATATCTAAGTCTCAGCTCAGTGCAGAATAATAACTCCCGGGAACAATATTTTTTACCTCCAAGAAGGTAGAGTGATGCGTAACATACTAAATTTTATATGTAGATTACAAATGTCACAATACAAACGTCATATCACGTCACAGTTTTTGAATAGACTATCTGTATACTAAATTGTATCATACCGCTATTAATGCAAATACACTTAAATTGCATTCATAGGATACGTATAATCAATAAGTATAAAACCTATTTAAAAATAAAATATTTGTTTAGTTCATCTATGTCACTATTATGAGATATCAAAAAAATTAGGCTTTTGTATTCTTTTTTAACTTATTCGAAGATAACCGTCTTTATTCTCGCGTCTGGTAGACGCGCTCAATCACGATTAGGTCTTAGTGGTCATAATAGGTCTTAGGGTGTGTTTTGAAAACAAGTCACGTGCACCCTCATTATTTCTTACTTCGCATCAATCATCGAAAGGAATTATTTTAGCCTCTTATCGCAAATATACAAGTATCCAACTGTTGTGGTGGCAGATTTCTGAGTCAGTCGGTGTCAGGCGGATCTGTACCTGCAGTGCGTGAGAAGTTCGTGTCTGATTTGCGTGTGCCGCAAATACATTAATACATTACAGTCCTGTGGTTTTTATAAATTGAAATTCGACACATGATCTGTAGAAGTGAATTGGTTCGACAAAATGCAAATTGACATTTCACGTTGAATTAGTGATAATCGATTCGAAAACGTCTGTTACGTTTGTGGAAGATTTACTCCCAAACTTCAAAGGAAAAAATTGTGTGTTCTTTACATTTTGGCTGTCGTGTTTGTGATCAGGACAAACCATGGGCTGCTCACCAGTGTTGTGTCTTCTGTACAACGAACCTTAGGTTGTGGTTATATGAAAAAATCAAAACCTTGTCATTCGCTCTATCAATGTTGTGGATAATACTAACAAACCGTATTCATGTCTGCATATTATTGCACGAATATGAATATTCCATTTTTACCTTCTTCTGACTTCATATGAAGTATACTCATAAACTGTTGTACTAATGTAACCAGAGTGACAATATGGAATTTAGTAAAGAATTTTGTTTATTTCAAATAAATATGTTTATATCTTTTCAACCTTGCGTGATAGAAACTTTTTATGATGATTAGTATAACTGTTGGTAATGTTGATACTTTTTTCAAACTGATACTTTCCATACAGACAACATCAGTGTCTCATTCTTTTTATGATGATTTTCTAAATCAGCGTGATCGTTTCCTTGAAATCATCTACTTTTACCCTGGAGGTATGAAAATTTTATTTTTGGTTACCTAGTGTAATTAACTCAAACAAAAAGGAGCATTTCGCCTATTCTGAGAATAGTTTCAGAATCAGCTCGTGTTCTTTTAAGCTCAAGAGGTTACGATGGAGAACAGAAAAGTTTAAGCACCACCTGCAGTTGTCCAAGTATTGGAAATCTCTGATCCCTTTTGGACGAGTTCAAGCAGTAGAAATTTGTAGTTTTTGACATGGTCGGTCGCCTGTGTCTGAAACGCCTTTCTCACTTTTTCCTCATTAACTCATGCATCAGAAACAGGATAATTTAATATAATGGTTCGAAGTGTAATGTAATGTCTGGGATATTTATCTATCGATGAGTATTTCAACAACACAGCGAAATAATATTTTTAGTCCGTATCCCCAAACAAGTCCAAATATACTAGCTGAAAATGCTTCTATGGCGTGCTCTTTACAATGTATGCCCATTTTTCAAAGACTTTCTGTATCTTAATTCCAAGTGATTATGATTTTTGTTGATAAGGCGCACAGGATATGAATCCATTAACTCTATTAATCCATAAAAAGTAGAAATATAATACGAACAAAAATGTCCAAGAATTTATTTTCTTGATCGATGTACCTTCCACAAAAATTATATTTACCCAATAAGTACACTTTCGGTAGTATAATTACTAAGCGGAGTATGGCCTATTTGCCTATTTTGATCCTACAATTCAAAATGCAGTATTTTAGGTTACTTATTCATTTTGAGGCCTCAACAGTATTATATTTTAATACACCTAATGCTTCAGAATGAATAAGTAAACTAAAATACTGCACTTTTAATTGAAGGATAAAAATAGGCTCATAAGCAAAAATCCGCAGCTTAATAATTACTAATTAGGTAGTTCATTATTAACTTACACAGCTACTAAAGAGACCATCGGCAAATTTCGCCATAGGATCCAAAACTCAATACATCGACGAACCAGAAGACGGACACAGCGAACTTCCCCAAAGACGCGTGGGCGGCAAAGGAGCTTTGGTTGCGCCATAATGCGAGGGAGGCCTCGGGCCGAGTACTGTGCAGGTTTAGGACATAGGCTTCGGGAGGGGGGGGCGAGAGAGTACCTTTAAGAGCGCGAACAGGGACAGGGACGGGGGCGGGGACTGAGGTGGGCGGGGGCGGGGACGGAGGCGGGGACAGGGGCAGGAACTGAGGCGGGGAAAGGGGCGGGGACGGGGGCGGGGATGGTGACGGGGGCGGGGAGGGGTGGGGGCGGGAACGGGGCGGGGACGGGGCGGGGACGGGGACGGGGCGGGGACGGAGGCGGGGACAGGGGCAGGAACTGAGGCGGGGGAAAGGGCGGGGGCGGGATGGGGAAACGGGCGGGGACGAGGACGGGGAAAGGGGCGGGGCTGAGGTGGGGTCGGAGGTGGGCGGGGGCGGGGGGCGGGGCGGGGGCGGGGCGGCGGCGGGGCGGGGGCGGGGTGGGGGCGGGGGCGGGGACAGGGTCGGGAGCACGCGTCCCGTAGGCCAAAGCAGGGCGGCGCCGGCCGGGGCTCTGCGACCTGGACCCGGCTGGAAGGCCTGCCCCCATTCCGAGCGTTCCCGCCGCCGCCGCCGCCGCCGGCCGCCGCCGCCGCCGCCGCTCGCCTCTCTCTCCCGACGGGCAGAGATTAATGACGCGCCGCAGAGACGAGCGGAAGGCGCGCGGGCGGCGGAGATGAGGGTGGAGGCGGAGGCGGCGTAGGTGGATGCTGGGGCGACGAGGAAGCGGTTGCGAACGGGGTGCGAGCGTGAGAGGGGAATGAGACGGGCGCACACGAGAGCGGAGTGACGGAGGAGTTTCGCGAATACACTACCATTACTCTCGTGCCGGTCCCAGTGGTGAGGGGGAGAGCGCACTATCTAAACCCCTTTCGCGTGTTCAAAGTCGGCTGCGAGCAGTGAACTTTTCAATGGCGGAAAACCATGTGTGTCATATCTCGCCTGAAGCATGTGAAAAGACCTGGGTAAAAGCGCGATAAAGTTAAATCCTTCGGCAATTTAAGAGCGTAGGCAGTCGCGCCAGAGTCGGTAATGTTTTGCTTGTTTGTCCAGCAGAAGCTGTATCCGAGACACAGGTGCCAACGTTTCGACCGCCATTCTAAGACCTTCCTCAGGGCAAAATGCGATTCGCACTTAGTCCTGTGGCATTTAGCCCTGCGGAATGTCGCAGAATGGCGGTCACTTGTGCCTAGGACGCGGCGTCTCCCGGGCAATTACCTTGGGCAATTTCCCTCCTAGGACCTCACATTCTGCTGACCCCATACCAGAGGAGCCCGCAAGGGTGTTGGTGTCTAGTGTATGGTCGAATATGCGCTCCGAGACGTCAAGGGTAACCGGCTGCTGGCTGGGTGAACGCCCTAGTAAAAACATTCCCTCCTAAACAGATACAATGTTCGTTTAACCAGGAAAAGACGCGCGTAAGATATATTCTAAGGTTCCCTAGCGTCGAATGTGAGAATAAAAAAATAGTTTGTAGTGTTGAGCTCCCAAGTGGTTCCTAACTTCAAGATGACAATTGGTGGTAGGCAATGGGCAGGTATCCAAAGGATAGGCAGTAGAAACTGTTACTCTCATATAAGTAATTAATGATGGAGGAATATACGTTGAGACAAATTCAAAACTACTTCTGAAAGCATGTCCATGAAGTAATACCTCTTCAGTTCATTATAAAAAAATGATGATATTTTCGTGTATAAAATTTAGGGAGTTGATGAGAGGTGACATGAACGGAATAGATAGTTAATGTCGTAATTTATACGTTGTGTTCTACTAACGTATCGTAGAGAAAGTAACGCAATATTAAAGCGAAAAATGCCGTCTTTTTTACAGAAATACTTGTTCCATGGGCTCCTCTATAGTGAATTTTTCTTGCTCTTATATTTAATAAATAATTTTCTTGAATATATAGTGTTGACATATTCATGTTTTGGGGGTCCTTTGTAGCACTAATGACCTACTCTAAACAATAAAATGGCTCAATCAATATGTATATAGATACGATTATAGAATCTTTAATCCATACTTTACATACATGAACTTTGGAATGAAAAATGAAGAAGTTGAAGCTTTCATGTGAAAAAATTCTCAACGGTAGTTCTAAAAGTTTCTTGCATTTTAATGTAAGAGAGATAATTACTTTATAATTTGTATTTCATATATTAAGGCGAAGGCATGTTTAAGTCAGATTCGAACTAGTAAATATATTAAAAAAGAAATTTCATCACCTTTACTGAATTTGTTCATATCCTTTCTTAGTTTTACAGTATTAGATAATTAGACATTCAAACTATGGTCCCCTCTTCAACATTTCAAACCTCGCGAGGCAAACATTTTGTACGAGAATAAATGGTTGGTTTTATTACTAGTGTTATCTTAGGAAACCCAACTATCTTAAATTATTTCAGAAACAATGCAATAAGAAAAATACAATTTCTTTTTTCCTTTTTAGTCTTTTTTAACAAATTTTGATCATTCTAAAATGCTTATTTTTCCTTACAAAATATTATGATTTTCGAATTATTAAAAATTGTTCTCATATTTTTTGATTTCAAAGATAGATAGACAGAAAGATAACAATGATAATAAAAAAAGATAATTATCTCTTCTGTTATAATTTCAGATAAATAAAAATAACTTAAATGTACACATTTCCACTCGTAATGTTATTTGAAAGTTGGAAAGGTTTGTTTACCGTATTACGAATATCAACATAGCTCGAGGCTATCCTTGTCACTGTTATTACAGTCGCGGACAACGTCGTTGCCATATAAAATTTAAAATGTAAATACCTTTTTGTACGGTATTTACTGTTTATTTCGAATAAGGAGTCGACTCTAAATAAAAAAAGTTATCGCTAACCTCAGATTCACCTTCACCGTCATTGTCACCCTTACTTCATTTTCCCATCTCTCCGTCGTGACCGTCACAGCTAGCGCGACCGTCGCTCGGTCCGTCGCAACGTCATTTCCCGCGCGCAGCCCCCGGCCCGGCATCCTCGGCCGCAGTCGCAGGAGGTGGCCCAGACGGCCTAATTTGTTTGCGAAATACGGGACAGAAATTGCCCCGAGCGAGTCGGCGCGTCAACGAGATTAAAAGGCGCGGCTGCGGGCCCCGAACTGCCCATTTCTCACACGTCGCCCGGCCCCGCCCCCTCGTCCCCCCCGCCCCCTACCCCGGCGCGGAGGGGAATAGAGCGCGGCTTTGCGGAGCGGCGGCGGTGACGACGACGACGGCGAGGTTATTGGGTGACGACGGGAGAGCGGAGGCGCACGCCAGTGTCGTCAAGGTCGGTGCCATGAGTGCCACGACGAAATCGTCCCTCCACGCACTTCATAACCCTGTCGCAAGAGACACGATTTCGACTTCGACTTCGACTTCGACTATTGTAAAACGGCGCGGTTACTAATAGTTTCCTCTCCCGACGCTGGTGGCGCAGAGAAGCTCGTGGCACGGCATGGTGACGCGAGGCGTGCCACTGCCACCAGTAGCAGACCTTGACACCACTGCTCTAGACCAGTGTTGTCAAGGTCGATGCCACGAGCGGGAGTCCGTGGCATGAGTGCCACGACGAAATCGACCCTCCACGCACTTCATAACCCTGCCGCAAGAGACAGCGCCATCACTATTGTAAAACGGCAGGGTTACTAATAGTTTCCTCTCCCAACGCTAGTGGCGCAGGGAAGCTCGTGGCATAGCACAGTGCCGCGAGGCGGGCCACTGCCACCAGTAGCAGACCTTGACACCACTGCTCTAGGCCAGTTTGTCAAGGTCGAAGCCACGAGCGGGAGTCCGTGGCACAAGTGCCACGACGAAATCGCCCCTCCACGCAGTTCATAACCCCGTCGGAAGAGACAACGCCATCCATATTGTAAAACGGCGGGGGTCACTAATAGTTTTCTCTCCCGACGCTAGTGGCGTAGAGAAGCTCGTGGCATGGCATGGTGACGCGAGGCGTGTCACTGCCACCAGTAGAAGACCTTGACACCACTGGCTCACGCCGTGCTCAGCCGCTTGGGTTGTGGTGACGGTCATGATCACAAACTATTAGTAATGTGGTTGTTGACGATGGTGAAGATGATATAGGTGGTGATAGTGGTTCCGATGGTGATGGTGGTGATGGTTTTGGCGCTTACGTTACGAAACTTCGCTTTTCGAAGAACGAGAGAAGCATTTACGGTTAATGATTAGTGCTGTAAAGTTGGTGAACTTGGGGAGGGAGTTAGGAACACGATATTTGAAACCAGGGATTCGTTTTTACGACATGGTATAAGAGTTGATGGACGATGGTGATGAATACAGACGGATAGAGACCACTAATATTAGAGCACGATATAAGGTCGCTCATAAATATTGGAAAAAATAGATTCTTGAAAGGGAAGTGAGTTTTAGAGCTTCGGCTTGCCAGAGGTAATATAGACATTATCGTTACATTGGAAATATGTTATCTAGTGATCAGATACATGTGAAAGTTTCTCCTAAAATCTTAAGTTACAAACTTCCGATTCCTTTCAAACACATCAATTGGCATTATTGATTTCTGTTGAAATAACTTTCTTTGGTCATCATTTAGATATATGCGATTAATTTGTTAGAAAGTTTACTAATTTTCAAATATTTGTCAACAAAATTACATTACATTACTTGATGCTGAATTTCATCATATTTTATTATCGCTTTCATTGCCGTGACTAGTTTATATCCCTCCAAACGCTGTTTTTTCTTTTCTTGGGACAGGAAACAGTCAAACGAAAAAGTGAGATTGCACAGACAGATGTGAAAGTGATTTCGGCTGAACTTTTGTTTATTACTAGCTTGTAACAGATAAGTCGGTGTGCAAGGTATGAGAAGAACAGCCCTTCTGCTAACAAGGCAACGTAATTTACTTGAACGGATAGATTCGAACAGTGAATGTGTCGACTGAATACCTCTCGCCAAATGAGGTGGCAATCGTTCAAGTGCAAAGACCTGTTGGTTGGCTGCCCACCAGCGCCCGCGGCGGAGGCGCCGACACTGGTTAAGGCGGCTCCACAATTCTCTATTCGGCGAACGGCGAGCAACTGCTCGCCGAATCCCGAGTAGTGTGGATGGGACGCTTGCTATTTGCCGAGCAACGAACGTTCGGCGCTCGCCCTACCCACCGCGTGTCGGTCTTTGGACGCTTCAAAGGGAGCGAATCTTCGCCGAACACATCAGCTGGTCGGGATCGGGCGAGCAAGTAGCTCGCTGCTCGGCGAATGCGGAACGTGTGGAGGCGCCCACCTGCGGGCGGTGGGCATGGCCGATGCGGGCGCTTGCGGAGCTCAAAGTTGTCGGGGCAAAGGGGTGAACCAGAGCGTGCGACTGATTGATTGTTAGAGATGCCAGGCACATCAACTACTAGGGTCATTAGCGTCGTAAGTGTAGTGCATGTTTTTGCTCGGGAAGTTGCGGTGGTCTTCTCCCGCGGTATGGTGAAATGAAGCGCCAAAATACCGTCGGCTAGTGAGATTTTCCCTAACCATGTATCTTCCACCGACGGGGCACCGCCCCAGCCGGGACAAGCTCTAAGCTCCCGACCGGTCTCCCGCTCTCCCTACATGTGTGGTAGTGTAGTGCTTGTTAGTGTGTGTGTGTGTGTGTGTGTGTGTATGTATGTTAAGGGGTGAGTATAGGACAAGAAAGAGGAAGGAAAGATCGCACGCAGTCCGTGGCCCGTTTGTTACGGTACTGCTCCATCATTCTCCTGGCATTGATCGGAGAAACCACGCAAAACTATCGATCAGAGCAGCCGACCACTAGAATTCTCCTCCAGACAGCAGAGGGTGCGGACGAGAGTCAAACAAGGATTTGACGGAAAGGCAGCTGGCGCAGGCGATAAGGGAGACGCGAAAAGGAACAATGAAAAGAGGGAAGGGAATGGGAGCAGCGGACGGGAATGTGCGGTGAAAGAAGAAAAACGAGAAGGCTGGCCTACGAAGAAAGATGGGTGGAGATAACGATTCTGAGGAATCGATGCAGTAAATAAGCGTGAAAAATAGTTGGGAGGAAAGGCTGTTAGAAACAGGTGTTGGAAATGGATGTGTAAAGTATTTAAGCAAAGGAAAGGAGAGAGAGAATGAAAGAGAGAGAATGAAAGAGAGAAGAATGGGAAAGAAAGAGAGAGGAGGAAAGAAGAAGGTAGAAAGGAAGAGAGACGGAAAATGAGAGAGACTATGGAGAAAGGGAGAGAGGAGAAAGGGAGGAAGAGGGACGGATAAAGAGTAGGAGAGAGATGGATAAAGAGTGGGAGAGCGATGGAGAGAGAATTGGAGAGAGATGGATAAAGAGTGGGAGAGAGACTGATAAAGTGTGGGAGAGAGACTGATAAAGTGTGGGAGAGAGACTGATAAAGTGTGTGAGAGAAATGGATAAAGAGAGGGATAAAGAGTGGGAGAGATGGATAAAGAGTGGGAGAGATACTGATAAAGGGTGGGAGAGAGATGGAGAGAGAGTGGGAGAGAGGTGGATAAAGAGTGGGAGAGAGACGGATAAAGGGAAGTAGACAGAGAAAGAAAGTGAAAGAGAAGAGAGGGGACAAAAAGGAAGAGACGGAGAAAGAGTGAAAGAGAAGAGGGTGAGGGAGAAGGATAGAAAGGGGAGGGGGGAGAGAGGCGATATGGAAAGGAAGCGAGTGAGTGGCAGTGAGGAGGGCGTGGCGAGGCGGGCGAGAGGAGAGAAGAGAAGGGAGAAGGAGGGCGGCCGCCGGGGGGCGGGCATCGAGTGGCGGGGGCCGCGCGCTGCGCCCAGGGGACGCGTGCGCGTTCTGTTAATTAATCGGCTTTCGCGTCAGGCGGAATGTGTTGCCAAACGAGATTCATACTTCCTGCCGCGCGCGCGCCTCTTAGCTCGAAGTTAGGAGACGCACGATATAAGTTGTCTTTAAAGAGAGCGCCGATGGGATTAATTTCCAAACTGCAGTCATAACACAAACTCGGAATGAGAGATAGCTGTTAAATATTGCGCCGGAGTAGTTATTTTGCGATAAATTCATTTCACTGACTAATGGAATCATCTTAATGAAAATAAACAAGCAATATTATTAAAGCTTCAACGTTTTGACGTAATGTCTTCTTCACAGGCAGTGAAATTACGTGATAAAATACTCTGTACCTTTTTTATTTGCTTAACTGTACCTTGATGTGTTGGAATCATCTTGTCATGTCGAAGCTTCTTTACAATTCATTCTGTTTTCTGTCTCTAATAGGTGTATATATTACTCATTAGAAAACACTGTCTCCTACAACAAGCTCCAGAAATGACAACATTAGGCATTGTCTGTAGTTGTTTTAGTTTTCATCTTCGAAACACTAACATTTACACTTCCTGTCAGTATGTAGTAATACCATTCATCTACAGATCAATAAAATCTTTGTTTCGCATCATACTTGACATGACAGCATCCGCACTCTTTCGCCTATTTGTAGCTCCGACAGCCAACTTCCGGCGTGGGAGGCCCTTCCCACCGTCCTATAAACCGCTCGAAAGAGTCTTTGAGAAGAGGTCTTCGGTTGCTACAGCGGTAGCCCATTGCAACGCCTCTCGCTTTGACTCCGGCGAACTTACGTCACTCTGCGAATAGGACGCCATGAAACCAGCAAGTACTCCGTTCTTTACGCCCGCGCACTAAAGACGGCGGTTGTTCCGCTCAACATTCACTCCAACACGCCCTGACCGGCGACTGTAAAAGTTCCGTTGACGCAACGCGCGGGAGGCGCCGCCTCGCCCACTTCCAATTAGCCGCGTCAGCTCTCCGCGCAGCAGCACTGCGCCTCTCGAGAGGCCGGGCGCGGGGGCTCGAACCGGCCCGCCGGGGAGGGGCGGGCTGGCACAGGGTGCCGCGGAACTAAGCGTGCAATTGAAAGGAAAAGCACGGTAACCATCTCTAGAAACATGCGTTCGTTTGTCTAATTCTTTGCCCACCGGGGAGGGACGAGCTTGCACAGGGTGTTGCGAAACGAAGTGTTCAATTGAAAGGAAAAGCAAGGTAACCATCTTTAGAAACAGGCATTCGTTTATCTAATTCTTTGCCCACCGGGGAGGGACGAGCTTGCACAGGGTGTTGCGAAACGAAGCGTTCAATTGAAAGGAAAAGCAAGGTAACCATCTTTAGAAACAGGCATTCGTTTATCTAATTCTTTGCCCATCGGGGAGGGGCGGGCTGGCACAGGTGTCGCGGAACTAAGCGTTCAATTGAAAGGGAAAGCACGGTAACCATCTTTAGAAATAGGCATTCGTTTATCTAATTCTTTGCCCATCGGGGAGGGGCGGGCTGGCACAGGGTGTCGCGGAACTAAGCGTTCAATTGAAAGGGGAAAACACGGTAACCATCTTTAGAAACAGGCATTCGTTATCTAATTCTTTGCCCATCGGGGAGGGGCGGGCTGGCACAGGGTGTCGCGGAACTAAGCGTTCAATTGAAAGGGAAAACACGGTAACCATCTTTAGAAACAGGCATTCGTTTATCTAATTCTTTGCCCATCGGGGAGGGGCGGGCTGGCACAGGTGTCGCGGAACTAAGCGTTCAATTGAAAGGAAAAGCAAGGTAACCATCTCTAGAAACATGCATTCGTTTATCTAATTCTTTGCCCACCGGGGAGAGGCACAGGGTGTCGCGAAACGAAACTAGTTGCATTCCGTTTCCTTTTTTTTCTGTTGCCTTTTATTGTAGTGAACTAACTTATGAGTGATGAGGAAGAAATTTACCCTGAACACTCGTTTTAATCTAATTCAATTTAGTATAATTGTCTAAAATAAAATATGAATGAAGGAGAACACAGTTACGTCTTTTTTTACATCCTTAAGATGTACCTCGAATAACGAGCTTAAAACCATCTTAATTGAACTATACCTTACGTGCATAAACACCTTACTTGAAACTATGGGAAGAATCAAATAAATGGGAGATCGAGTTAAGTTATATTATTGTTGATATTGTTATATTGCAAGCAGACTATTAGGTTGTCAAGTGAATTTGTCTCTCGCAGAAGGAATGAGTCAATATCATATAATCACAAAAAATCTAAATTTGAAAAGTAGAACAGTATTACCAAATAGAAAGATTATGGTTTTTGGATATATCATTAAACATTATCCTCTAAACGTGTCCTTGATAAAAAAAAGAATTAATTAAGGCTGTTGCATTGTCTTTGCGAATGGATATACAGATGAAAAAAACATAATTATTTCCAAAAAACGTATTATTCCTCGTAGCTACGCTACGCACTGACGAAGGTGTCAACGTGCTGGTCGAAATGTTAGTAGCATAATGCTGAACAGCTCACTTGAATTCTCAAAGATAACATCAATTCTCTATGAGAATTCCTTCATCAAACCTTGTGTTACTACTCGTATTGTTCTACACTACTGTTTTGTTTCCTCCATGTTTCTTTCAATATATAACCACCTATACCATGATCAAAGCGAATAATTGTTCTATTAAAGTATTAACCAATAATTTATTTTTATTAATATATTATTAATATAATATAATTAATTTTAATAATAAATATTCAATAAAAATCCTTGAATATTCTAATGTCACTTGAGATTTCCAATGTACATTACTTCGGATTTTTAAAAACTAGATGGACGAAAATATAAATAAAAAATAGCATTTAAATAATAATAACACAATATAATTTATATTAAACTATTTGTCTTTCGTTGCGATATTATGAACTAGAGACTGTCTTGTAAGTCGGGAAGACAAATAAGATACTTTTCGAAAATAATTTTTAAGTTGAAAATTGGCATTCCTTTTAAGATGGTAACTCAAACAGCCAATGTCGAAAGAGCATGGAATTGTCAATAAAGTCTGAAAAACTATTTGGTTTTGGTGCCTCTCGACCTTCCGAAAGCAAAGATATCCCTCGGTAGTTCTCGGTATCTTTATCGTTGTTGTCTGTCTTCTAGCAAGCGAGGTCGTCCCCGAAAGGTTCTGTGAGAAATGACCGGACATAAATTAACGAGAAAAGAAAGAAGTTTATGGGACGAAATGGGGTTGGGAAAAGTTATTACGGAATAAATGAGAAAAATATTAAGAACACTAGGAAGTTAAATCGAGCCATTTTTCACAAAGTTATATCCTACATTGTAGTGGCCACACAACTGTTCATAAATGCAGTTAGAAAATAATGTCTATTTTTTATTTATTCAGGATGCACATAAATAAGAATTCTTGTTTTAAAAAATCGACCTTAAAAGCCTTATTGGTTAATTTACAGCTAATGAAATTGGCTTTTCCTAAACAAAGAGAGTTTGAGTTACCTTTCAATTGGAGAAGCTGTGAGAGCTTTTAACGAAGTAATTAATTGTAATTAATTGTAGGTATTGAGATCCCTTGACTTCAAAAATAGATAAACAATTGACTAAATAATACATTAGTAAATGTAAATTAACAAAGTTCATATTTCTCAATTTTTCTTTAATTTATTAACGATAAAAATAATCTTAATTCACACATGAATTATAAATTTAATATTAGTCCGAGAAAATATAACGGTAAGACACAAAACCAGGACAGGTTAATAAATAATATATACTTTTACCTCGTGTTTTCTAAGACTTTCAGTTTCAATAAAAGTTCAATTAGTAAACCGACGAGATGAGACGGAGATCTATTATTTTTCTTTAGAAAATTGTTTCCTTCCGCTTGGAAAAACCCACCAATATACATACCCAGCGAAGTCGATATCTATCTTATAAGTTTATTACATTTTCCTCTCGCGTGAGAATGAGTCCGGGTCTTTAGAGCCGGAGCTCCAACAAAAGTTTACATTTTATGCTCCTCTTTCCTTCACTTTACGACCGGTTAGGATCAAAGAATTCACATTAATGAATAAGAAAATACGGCGGCTTCCCAGCTACCCGCCCCCCCCCCACCTTCACGAAACAATACCACAGTAGACACTGAGCAGTTGCCGTGACTGCCGCGCGGGAGCACTCGATGGAGTTGGAAAAATAAAAGAGGCCGACCAATCCGCGCCCGCGTCAACGGTCACGCGAGCGCGCGTGCGAGGATGCGTCTCCGTGCGTGCGTGCGCATGAAGCACGGCACGGCAGCGGGCGTGCACTCTAATCAGGGCGAGCGGAAGGGAGCGACGGGCGGACCGTGTGCACAGACGGGCATTACGGGGGGTTAAAGGGCGCTTACCGGCTTTGCTGCACGGGAAAACGCATGAGGAAATGCTTCCTGGGTCAGTGATACGGCGAGACAAATTAAATCAGGACCGTGTTTATTCCTGCGGGTGTGGCGATTGGGTTTCGTTTCTAGGTACTTGGCCAATGACCTAGACCAAGGGTGGATAAGATAAATTAAATTATTCTACACATGGTGATTTTTTTTAATTTTATTTTTCTTCCTGTTTGGCATAATATGCCTTTCAGGGGTTTTAATATACAACCTTATAATACAGCATACTTTTTGGCCTTTTGGCTAACAGTGTTTGAGGAAGGTCACACGGCTACCTCGAAAAACAAAGTCTGCAGAGCAGTAATTTACATGGGATTGTTTTGAGTTTTATTAGCGTTTAAGTTAATCTCTCAAGTCATTTAGCGTTTTTGGCAGCAGAAGTGGTTAAGGGGGAGTGGATTAATTCTAATTTACGGTGGTTTAAGAGAATCTTTGGGGTATCGGGAGATAATGCGGTTTGGAATAGAAGAATTTTGCCTAGATTACATATTTGTGCACTTGTACAAGACGGAAGAAGGGTGAAAAATCTGTTGCTCATCTGTTGAATGTATTCATTGATAGGAATATTTAGCTCTCTGTATATTTGCTTATTTCGAATAAACGGTGATTTTAATTTTAATTTAATCTCAAGTATTTATTTTAATTTATTTTTGACCTTACATGGTTTCACGAAGATTCAGCTATTTGGAAATAATCCCAAATTAAAAATCAAAGCGTCATTGTAATGAAATATTGAATCTAATTGCTAGCAAATTAATCAAAGGTTAACATAAACACTCAATTGATTGCATAAAGTTTTTACTTGATAATATTTGGCAATAAGCATATTTTGAACTAATGAAATAATGTAAGCACCAAAGAAAAAGGATTATCTGAAGATTAGAGGGTATAAATTAATGTAAAAGTTTGTAATACTATAAACATAATCGCATATAAGAACGTGCATATCGATATAATACCCAAATAACCTGTTTCACAATATTACTTTTAATATTAATATTACGTTCGCAGGCATTGACCTCATTGGATGCAAGATAAATTTGAGTAATGGGGTGTGTTACAATACGTAATGGGTAAAATATATAAAATACTTATTTTTCGATTTGGTAATGAATCCCAAGAATGCTTCCATGAAAGGCGGAAGCTACAAAGAATCGTTTTAATACGACTTCGTATACAGTCAGCTTACAATAGTAATCAATTTTATTTTCACGTAAATGGGTCATGAAAGAGCGAGCATCAGACTAGCCTTGCAGGAAAATAAAGCGGAAATGCACGCAGCTAAGAGCAATCTGCGCGGTTCACGATGCACTTCTGGTCGTAAACGGTGGCGCGTTCGCCAGCCCTGCATGCAGACGAATGCACGAGAGGCTGCAGTTTCATGCCGTGGGTGGGGTGCACTGCGAGATGTTGAAATGCATGCAGGGCACTCATAACCACTATGGCTCGGGAAAATATAAAGTTTTATTCATATTTATTTACCTAACTAGTCCCGAAAGTCAGTATTTAGTGTACGAATTCAGACAATGCATTTTTAAATGCGTACGCCAAAGACACGTTCATACGAGTCGTGTACATATTAGTACGAATCCATGGAATTGTTAAAGTTTACATTCTTTGAACCATTATCAACATGCGAGGAGCCAGCCACGTTTATTCATGTCAACCTAGTCTTTTGTTT
This sequence comes from Acheta domesticus, assembly GCA_031308135.1. Taxonomy (NCBI): domain Eukaryota; kingdom Metazoa; phylum Arthropoda; class Insecta; order Orthoptera; family Gryllidae; genus Acheta; species Acheta domesticus. The sequence continues at coordinate 10,589,707 of JAHLJT010009355.1, read as the reverse complement.
ACTCTGGTTGTTTTAGACGACCATGACTTGTTTGCGTTACGTGCGGTGCGAAATCTGTTTTCCTGTTCGCGTATTGCAAAAAACACTTTCAAATCAGTAAAGAGTGAAGGTAGGTACTAGTTTCCATGCATGAGTGCTGAAAAAATACTTTTGACTGATTTTAAAACTGTCAATATTTCGGATGTAAAGGGTCCACGTCAGTTTGGTTTTGTATCTGTGATGTAAACAAAGTAAAGTTACAGCATGCGTAAATTAAAAAATATTTTTATCATATGTATTTATTAACCAAAATTAGTACCCTTGAGAATAATTGAAACTTTCAAGCTAATAGCTTTTCCACTTATGTCAATAATAAACTTTGTTCATTTGGAAGAAATGACTCTTAACACAGAAATTATTCATATAAATCCGAATATTCTTCATACATTTCCAAATCAAATTCATATGTAATAAAATTAAACTACTTTCTTAACATTCGACATTGCATAGAAAATACAAGTAATATGCAATTAGTGGTTATTTGTTACAGCCATTGCCACATACACTACATTAGAATTATCTGGGAAATCGAAATAAACTTGAATAACAGCTCACATGGCTACCGTAATATTTAAGAGATTTCTTGCACACACTCTATGAATAACAGTAGCCAACCGTTACCGACAAGAACGAACATTTGTCAAGATATAAAACAACAATCATAAAGCAGGTATTACCAGGCAGAACATCACGGACTATTAATGAGATTGAAATAATCGTCCCGATAAAACCCGCAGCTGCCTTCCTCAAATCGTTCTTCCCTTTACCTTGGGTGATTAATTACCGATGACCTCGCACGGGGTGATTTATTAGCGGAGGCCGGGGATTCATTCTTCAGGAAGACAGTTGCGTCGCAGGGGAATGCGGGGCGTCACGGGATCCTAATTGGGGAACAAATTAAGATGGCGGCCGCCACGGCGACTTGCACAGACGACCCACACTGATCCGAAATAGGTGATTAAATGCACATGGGAAATATAAAAATAAACGTAGAAAAATCAATGAACAAAATTTCCTACCTCTCAATCTATATAATTTGTAAAGAATATGTACCAAAAGCTCTACAAGTTGGGACATTTATAATATCAATAAAATCTAACAATAGTGCAGGATAATAAATTTGGGTATTTTAAGATTGAGTGTGATAATTACCACTACTACCAAAAATACACCATTCACATATTTTATGACATTTATATCAGTTTCACAACAACTGTTATAATGCGCTACGCGTTCTGTAACACACAGGTATTCCAAAATTAACATTAAATAAATTATTCATACATATTTCATATCCCAATAGAATATATTTCTCGCAGCCAATAAATATTTTTAGGTCTCGTAGTATAAAGTACATATTTTTAGGACCAACAGAATATTAGAATCAACAGTATGTTAATTGTTGGTTTATACAACGAATATTAACGATGATATTTTGATAACAAGAAAATAGTACACGCTTTTTAAATGAAAAGAATATGCTTTTAACGTATTAGTATTTCATACAAAGTGCTCCGGGTGGCATCCCGCAAAAACTCGATTCTATATGCCGCGCCGCCTTCATTTTTTCTTTGGGAGTTTAATGTTTAGTTTGGTTAAAGTTCCCTGTTTAGGTTACTGACGAGTGTTGGAAATGTTGTAGAGATAAAACCATGTCTCACCAATCTAGAGTAAAATTTCGCAAATCACACAACACCTACATAACGAGCGCCACAACTATAAATTTCGAACAGAAACCAAATCAAGCACCGGAACGCGATGCACCAAACGATGTCAAGCTTCGCAAAACTAGCGTTAAGTGTGATTATCAAATGAAACATTTTAATCCTAATTCCATATAATACTCGCAAGTTCCATCAAAGAGTTTTGCCTTCAATCATAAATAATCTAACAGTCATTTATTATTCTTGGTAAGATTTAATAATGTTCTTCAAGAATACAAACTGCAATAACGATTACAGAAAATGCAGAAACCGAGAGTGTACACCTCTGACTCTGTTTTCAACAAATTCAATTTCGAGACAAATCTTCTCCGGTCGTCCGGGGCCAGCGAGATGAACAATAAAATGTTTACATGAGGTGCCTTCACACAATGAACGAAACGTCAAAAACGTCCCAATTGCGTAAAACAGTATAAAGACTGATCATAATGTTTACGTCCGTTTTTTGAAGAAAAAATTGAATGAAAATGTTATCGTATACAACAGTGACAGCAAGGTCGATGCCACCGACGGAAGTTCGTGACAAGGGTAGCACAACGAAATTGCCCCTCCACGCAGTTGAGCATTGCGCCACAAGAGAGCAGTAGGTAGTCAAAGTCACCATGAACGCTTTTACGCTTTACACACGAAATACGATTAGGCAGGATGTAGATAAATAAATTTAAGAACGTTTATTGTTATTTTTATTTATAATTTTTACTTTCATATTTCTGTTCGTAGTCTCTTGGTTTTACATGCGATTCCCCAAGTTGAAAAACAGCGGGATTATAATAGACTAGCGTACACGTGCTAGAACACTCGCGTGCTATACCCCACTTTACGCCGACAGGCGGGTAACCAGATCCGGCCGGTACCCAGTTAGCCCTCGCGGCAACCTTCCCTTACAATGCCTGGGTAACGGGCCGCCCTGCCAGCTCACAACTCCTAGCTATCCGGGATAGTACCGGAGTCAATGTTGTCGTATGATAACGCGTCACTCACGTGCGCCGGGACACCACGTCCCTCCTCTTTGCCCAGAGTATCGGGCCACTGCCACGACGAAGCCAAGAGCCCAACTTAGGGCCATCCGAACTAATGCTCGGGCGTCTCGGTGCCCCCATCCCGTCTCCCCACTGCCTACACATTAGGCTACCGACCTGGGTTGGGCCGTGACCAAGACAGCTTGGTGGTTGGTCATTTGACCGTTGTAATTCTATTTGTGGAATCCCCGAGGGGTCTCCTTCACCCAATCCTGTCTTGATGTCGGCGCGCCAGGGGCCCAACTGGTAGGTTGCCGTGTTGAACCGACAACCAGGAGCTTAGCATCGCCTACTCACTGCCTACACGCTAAGCTAACGACCTGAGTGGGGCTGCGAGACTCGAGGTACGGGTGATCGTCCAAGATTCTTCACCGGAGTCCGTGCGCACCTATGTGGTCACGATCCCCCCTTGACTGCTACGCCTCGTGCCCAAGTGCTGGGCGTTTCCGGCCCTATTGTGTCTCGCTGGGCGTCCACCGCGCGCCTCGCGCCCGCACGCCGCGACGGCTGCCGCCAACACCAGGGCCCTTCAACTCCCATTTAACGTGGTGGAGACCGTTACAGTGGCACACTCTCCTGTTTCACCTTCTTACAGGAACTCAAATACGAACTGCTGCCAACGATACTTCAAACATGTGTGGCTGCTACGTAGGTTCACATTACGCTCAAGCAGGCGCGTAATGCTACAAAAGATAGCGTCGATGTTCGCGCTTTCATCAGCGGTTTCTTATATGTATACATTATAATGGAACATTTAAAAGACACTTTTCGTATTTCTCACAATTTTTCCAATTTTTAGGTGCGAATCTTGGCGAGCCTGTACCCGGCGATACTAGCGCCTATCATTTTCGAGCTTTGTCCCCGGTTTTGATGGAAAGTTGCAGGCCCCTGGCCAACACGCCACTACGCCACCGGGCCGCCGCCGTCCCGCATCAGCGTGCCTCTGCGCAGGCGCGTCGCTACCACATGACGCTTCATATCTATTTTAGAGACCCCTTAGCTATCTTTGCAAAATTGATTGGAATTTTGTTTCGATTAACTTAAATTATACGAGTGTTGGGGCAGAAGTTATGGCAACTAATTGTTTTCTAAAAGAAATGTTATCGGATCGCTAAATTTCATTTATAACTTGAAAGAAATGCTGCAATGGGGTGTGTTTACATAGCTCTAAAAGTGTCTCTATTAGCACAGAGATCAACCTGAAATCAGTTGTCCGTCTACCGCCGTGCGAGGTGAATGTAACGTTTCCAGCAGCGCTCGCAAGAGAAACCATGAAAGAAATGCCCGCGAATGTCACAGGGAACTGGTGGAAGCTCATGGAATCTTCCCTTCCATACCGGACAGCCGCGAGATGCGCAGGAGAGTTTCTGCAAAGATGCGCAGCAACCGATCAGCAACGCACGTGACGACCTGTGAGAGTGCGGATCAATGTGATGTGCGGTAATCGAGCCTCTACCTAATCAGGCCTTTAGAACGGACTTTCCCCACCTTGCGGCAGCTGAGATTTCCCCTCTAGGCGATAAGGAAACGCTGAGGCGACAAGGAGAGGCGACTGCGAGAGGCAGCGATCGCACTGGCCGTCACTCGTCGCCGCTGCTCTCATTGTCAGAAGAACTCGCGCTGCCAGGAGTGTCCAAAGAAATGGCTAATTCATCAATGTGTTGGTCCATCACATTGCCCTATTACGGAAACCCTTCTTCAAGGCACGGCTTATTTTCTGTTGATCGTTTGGGCATCTGCTACGTAAGCTGCCTTTCGTCTGATCGTTCTCACTCATCAGTTTGTTATCGCCAAACTCGCAGTGTTGAATTACTGCGTGACCAACGAGAGAAAGACAGAGATATCTATGTTGTACAAAGAGCGCAGGCTGGAGAAGAAATTTTTGTAGCTTTGGAGTGGGAAGCCAGATTCGGGAATGCGCAGTGGAAGGTTGTTTTGAGTCCGGTAGAGAAATAGCTAGTTTCTTAAATCCTGCTTCCGCGCTAACCTTAAGACCTGTCACCCAAGTGCACTGCGGTGACATCAACGAGATTTGTACCATCTTTGTCCGAGGTAGAGAAATTATCTACTGTTAATATTGTAAGGAACAAACGGTATCAAAAAAAATTACGAACACGGAATCAAAAATAAATTAAATATTCGTAATTGAAGCTATATGTATTACTTTGAAGTTTGGTATGATCTGAATGAAAGAAATATAACGAAAGGTAATGCAAAACACAAAAAGACGTGACAGCATTCCTTTCTCCTAAAAAGTAACGTAATTACCTCAAATTGTGCCGACAAAAAAAAAAGGAGGAATACAAATATTTTAAACATGAACTCGATGAACGTAAGTAGAGTGTGGTTTGAATATACTGAGGGGGGATTGGCATTTGCCGAACGAGTCACAAACCAAACACACAAAAATCGTTACATCGGAGATGACACACAATACTTTCGAGTTAAAATAACTCCAAATACTTCATGTAAAATTGACGATCCAATGCAAACAAGAAAAAATAAGGATGCGTGCGCGTACAGCAATCGTAAAAAAAAGGAACGCCCAGCGAGCAGCGAATTCTCCATTCAAACGCTTCCACCGAAGTGCCAACAAGTGCTGGCTCGAGTGACTGCGCAGGCATTCGGACCACGCGTCGTCGCCAATTATGCTGGTGACATTTCGCGCTGCGCGGAGCGGAGCGAAGGGGCGGGGCTGAGCGAAGAGGTGAAGAGAGGCAAGAAGGAGCGAAGAGAGGGGCGTGGGACGACGACAAAACGAGTCGGTCGGTGCGGGTTGCTGCGGGTGGGTGCGTGTTGAAGTGGGTTGGCACAGGTTGGTGCCGGAAGCGGATTGGTGAGGGTGGATTGGAGTGGGCTGATGCGGATGAATGCGAGTTAGTGTGGGTTGATGCGGTTTGGTGCGGATAGGTACGGGTTGGTGCGGATAGGTACGGGTTGGTGCGGATACGTACGGGTTGGTGCGGATAGGTACGGGTTGGTGCGGAGAGGTACAGGTTGGTGCGGAGAGGTACGGGTTGGTGCGGATAGGTCCGGGATGGTGCATGTTGGTGCGGGTTGGAGTACGTGGCGCGGATTGCAGCAGATTGGCGCGGGCTATGGCGTTGTGATGCCTGTTGATGCGGTTTGAGACGGGTTGGTGCGAATGGATGCGGGCTGGTGCGTGTTGATGCGGGCTGATGAGAGTGGGCGTAGGTCGCGGTCCGCAATTTGCCGCGGGCACTGCGTGGTGGAGCGTTGTGTGGCATGCTGGCTCCAACGCGCCGATAGAGCGCCTTCAGTATTTCAACACGCGAACATAGCCTCTGTGATGATAAAAAGCAACAGGATACGTTCAATTACGTATATTTTCAAAACACCTTACTGTTGTTTTACTATGAACAATATTTTTGTGGATGCGAATAAAAACCACCAATGAAGTAATTATACCAACATTTATGTGGCAATCGATAAGAACAATATTTTTAAAATAATGATGGACACAGATAATGATATCAGTAACTACGTAGCAATTGTGAGGTGAATTTCTTTCTAATCTCTTATCACTAATAACAAGAAAATAACAACGTTGGTTAAAATCTTGTTTTGGTGTTAGGAATAACAGGCGACAAAAACGTTTCAACCACTTTCCAATCCATCAAAAATAACCTAAATTATTTCCGTGTTGAGATTTGTATCAACGATTCTACGAATAATCATAAGAATCTTCGCCGTGCCTCTCCGCCCCTCCCCCCATCTTTCCTTCTCGCGTCAGGGGTGGGGGTGGGGGGCGGAGCGTGGCGTGGTGTGTCGAGGCGCGGCGCGACGGTTCGTTGTCCTGCGTCGCGTCGGCCGCGAGGTGGCCCCCTCGTATTTCTCAGGCCGCTATTAATACGCGCGCGGCCTTTAAGCGCTTCGGTGCGGCGCGGCGCGGCGGCGGCGGCGGCGGGCGGCGGCGGCGGCGGCGGCGGCGGCGGCGGCGGCGGCGGCGGCGGCGGCGGCGGCGGCGGCGGCGGCGGCGGCGGCGGCGGCGGCGGCGGCGGCGGCGGCGGCGGCGGCGGCGGCGGCGGCGGCGGCGGCGGCGGCGGCGGCGGCGGCGGCGGCGGCGGCGGCGGCGGCGGCGGCGGCGGCGGCGGCGGCGGCGGCGGCGGCGGCGGCGGCGGCGGCGGCGGCGGCGGCGGCGGCGGCGGCGGCGGCGGCGGCGGCGGCGGCGGCGGCGGCGGCGGCGGCGGCGGCGGCGGCGGCGGCGGCGGCGGCGGCGGCGGCGGCGGCGGCGGCGGCGGCGGCGGCGGCGGCGGCGGCGGCGGCGGCGGCGGCGGCGGCGGCGGCGGCGGCGGCGGCGGCGGCGGCGGCGGCGGCGGCGGCGGCGGCGGGCGGCGGCGGCGGCGGCGGCGGCGGCGGCGGCGGCGGCGGCGGCGGCGGGCGGCGGCGGCGGCGGCGGCGGCGGCGGCGGCGGCGGCGGCGGCGGCGGCGGCGGCGGCGGGCGGCGGCGGCGGCGGCGGCGGCGGCGGCGGCGGCGGCGGCGGCGGCGGCGGCGGCGGCGGCGGCGGCGGCGGCGGCGGCGGCGGCGGCGGCGGCGGCGGCGGCGGCGGCGGCGGCGGCGGCGGCGGCGGCGGCGGCGGCGGCGGCGGCGGCGGCGGCGGCGGCGGCGGCGGCGGCGGCGGCGGCGGCGGCGGCGGCGGCGGCGGGCGGGCGGCGGCG
>JAHLJT010009355.1:10536667-10576248 GCA_031308135.1 Acheta domesticus | reverse complement strand
GAACAGGACGGAAAGAGCGAGAGTGATAGAATGCTGAGGCGGCGCGAAGAGCTGCGAGGAATAGTGAGGTAGAGGGGTGCGGGACGGGCAGATACAAGACGAGGGGGAAGAGCGTGAGGGCCGGTGGCGAAACAAGACCACGAGGGGTGGGGCGAGTGAGGCGGGGAGGACAGTGAGGGCGGGACAGGACGGGATGCGGTGGGGTGGGGAGCCGGATGGGAGTGGCGGGCGGGGCGGGGAGCGGCGGAGCGAGGCGGAGAACGGCGGGCGGGGCGGGAGCGGCGGGCAGGATGGGAAGCGGCGGACGGGGCGAGGAGTGACGGGCAGGGCGGGGACAGACGGGGCGGGGCGGAGAACGGTGGACGGAGCCCGTGCGGTGGAAGGGGCGGAGAACGGCGGGCGGGATGGTAGCGGCGAGCGGGGTGGGGAGCGACGAGGCGGGGCAAGGATCGGCATGGCTGAGAATGGCGGGCGTGGCGGGGAGCGACGGGCAGGGCGGAGCGCGGCGGGCAGGCATGGAGGGCAGGCGGGGAGGGCAGGCGGGCGGGGCGGGAAGGGCAGGCGGGCGTGGCGGAGAGGGCAGGCGGGCGGGGTGGGGAGGGCAGGCGGGCGGGGCGGGGAGGGCAGGCGGGCATGGCGGGGAGGTCAGGCGGGCGGGGCGGGGAGGGCAGACGGGCGGGGCGGGGAGGGCAGACGGGCGTGGCGGGGAGCGACGGGCAGGGCGGAGCGCGGCGGGCAGGCATGGAGGGCAGGCGGGGAGGGCAGGCGGGGAGGGCAGGCGGGGAGGGCAGGCGGGGAGGGCAGGCGGGCGGGGCGGTAGGGCAGGCGGGCGGGACGGGGAGGGCAGGCGGGCGGGGCGGGGAGGGCAGGCGGGCGGGGCGGGGAGGGCAGGCGGGCGGGGCGGGGAGGGCAGGCGGGCGGGGCGGGGAGGGCAGGCGGGCGGGGCGGGGAGGGCGGGAGCGAGGGGCAGAGTGGGGAGAGCAGGCGAGCCGGGCGAACATGGATCGGGGCGTGCAGACCTGCGACAGGCCGGCGCTGGGAGGTGCAGCGCGGGTCGCGTAGGGGCGGGGGTGGGACGGAGGCAGTCGTAAAGGGGATGGACCCGCCGTGGTGGCGCTCTGCAGCCGTTCGGCCGTCTCTCCTCCGCGCCCCCACGAGACTTTCGCTCCTGGACCTACCTGGGCTTTCGCGAAGCGAGGCTGCCTGATAACGTGTGACAGCCTCGTGACGTAGGTCGCAGCGATGGGAAATCTGTCAGTTTGAGGCAGATAGTTTAGTTATTTTGACACATTTGCTGGCCTGGTCACCTTGGGCTCATTCTTCGGACAGTTTAATTGACGGATTATTAACGGAATGTTTACTTTACTGACAAATTTACTGAGGTGAGGAATATACTTTTTTTTAATGCTGCAAAGTTCCAGACTTAGGTTCTTGGCTTAGATTTGTGTTGTTGACGGACCAACCCAATTCATCCTTTGACTTGAAAAACATATTCTATAATGGTTCATTCATTGAATCTAAAATGTACGTTTATAAATATCTAGGAGTATGTTTTGCAAACACTATTCATGGAGTTTCCTCTAAATTCTTAATTACTGAGAAGTCGAAATACTGTAGTGACTATTTCTAATGCAAAATCAAATTCACGTCACTGAGTAATCGCGGTGGTTTCCCTTCTCCTTAGTTTATACTTTACCATAAAACATTGTTTTATCTTGCGAATGTTTGTAGAACAATCAATTACGCCCTCAAGTGCTTATGAAACTCATCATCCGCTAAGTTGAAAGTTCCTTCGTATTTCAATATTGAATCTAGACCGAAAACATCTTTGCTCAGGAATTGTAGACGGTATTTTCTGAATAGTTTAATTTCACCAAAAATTGCATTGAGAACTGAAACTCCAAGCTCTGCTTGCAAAGAGCGTGGTACTCTTGCAACTATAAAAAAAACCACTTAAGACGACGCATTAACATTCAAGAGCATTTTGAAAAGAAATTCGGTATGAACATTTCAAAAAAGTCGTGTTTGTGTCTATTCAAAAAGATGTTTAAAACGTGTATGTAATAAAAGTAACTACTTTTATTACGTATTTATGGGTCGTAAAACAGTAATACAATTACCTCCTTTGTGTTCTTGCAAATAATCTGTGGCTGCTAATCAATTGTGGCTGCTAGAATGAGTTTTTCAAGTAAGTCTCAGTTCAGTGCAGAATAATAACTCCCGGGAACAATATTTTTTACCTCCAAGAAGGTAGAGTGATGCGTAACATACTCAATTTTATACGTAGATGACAAATGTCACAATACAAACGTCATATCACGTCACAGTTTTTGAATAGACTATCTTTATATTGTATCATACCGCTATTAATGCAAATACACTTAAATTGCATTCATAGGATACGTATAATCAATAAGTATAAAACCTATTTAAAAATAAAATATTTGTTCAGTTCATCTATGCCACTTTCATGAGATATCAAAAAATTAGGCTTTTGTATTCTTTTTTAACGTATTCGAAGATAAGCGTCTTATTCTCGCGTCTGGTGGTCGCGCTCAATCACGATTAGGTCTTAGTGATCATAATAGGTCTTAGGGTGTGTTTTGAAAACAAGTCACGTGCACCATCTTATTTCTTACTTCGCATCAATCATCGAAAGGAATTATTTTAGCCTCTTATCGCAAATATACAAGTATCCAACTGTTGTGGTGGCAGATTCTGAGTCAGTCGGTGTCAGGCGGATCTGTACCTGCAGTGCGTGAGAAGTTCGTGTCTGATTTGCGTGTGCCGCAAATACATTAATACATTACAGTCCTGTGGTTTTTATAAATTGAAATTCGACACATGATCTGTAGAAGTGAATTGGTTCGACAAAATGCAAATTGACATTTCACGTTGAAATAGTGATAATCGATTCGAAAACGTCTGTTACGTTTGTGGAAGATTTACTCCCAAACTTCAAAGGAAAAAATTGTGTGTTCTTTACACTTTGGCTGTCGTGTTTGTGATCAGGACAAACTATGGGCTGCTCACCAGTGTTGTGTCTTCTGTACAACGAACCTTAGGTTGTGGTTATATGAAAAAATCAAAACCTTGTCATTCGCTCTATCAATGTTGTGGATAATACTAACAAACCGTATTCATGTCTGCATATTATTGCACGAATATGAATATTCCATTTTTATCTTCTTCTGACTTCATATGAAGTATACTCATAAACTGTTGTACTAATGTAACCAGAGTGACAATATGGAATTTAGTAAAGAATTTTGTTTCAAATAAATATGTTTATATCTTTTCAACCTTGCGTGATAGAAACTTTTTATGATGATTAGTATAACTGTTGGTAATGTTGATATTTTTTTCAAACTGATACTTTCCATACAGACAACATCAGTGTCTCATTCTTTTTTATGATGATTTTCTAAATCAGCGTGATCGTTTCCTTTGAAATCATCTAATTTTACCCTGGAGGTATGAAAATTTATTTTTGGTTACCTAGTGTAATTAACTCAAACAAAAAGGAGCATTTCGCCTATTCTGAGAATAGTTCAGAATCAGCTCGTGTTCTTTTAAGCTCAAGAGGTTACGATGGAGAACAGAAAAGTTTAAGCACCTGCAGTTGTCCAAGTATTGGAAATCTCTGATCCCTTTTGGACGAGTTCAAGCAGTGGAAATTTGTAGTTTTTGACATGGTCGGTCGCCTGTGTCGAAACGCCTTTCTCACTTTTTCCTCATTAACTCATGCATCAGAAACAGGATAATTTAATATAATGGGTCGAAGTGTAATGTAATGTCTGGGATATTTATCTATCGATGAATATTTCAACAACCAGCGAAATAATATTTTCAGTCGGTATCCCCAAACAAGTCCAAATATACTAGCTGAAAATGCTTCTATGGCGTGCTCTTTACAATGTGTGTCCATTTTTCAAAGACTTTCTGCATATTAATTCCAAGTGATTATGATTTTTGTTGATAAGGCACACAGGATATGAATCCATTAACTCTATTAATCCATAAAAAGTAGAAATATAATACGAACAAAAATGTCCAAGAATTTATTTTCTTGATCGATGTACCTTCCACAAAAATTATATTTACCCAATAAGTACACTTTCGGTAGTATAATTACTAAGCGGAGTATGGCCTATTTGCCTATTTTTATCCTACAATTCAAAATGCAGTATTTTAGGTTACTTATTCATTTTGAGGCCTCAACAGTATTATATTTTAATACACCTAATGCTTCTAAAAGAATAAGTAAACTAAAATACTGCGCTTTTAATTGAAGGATAAAAATACGCTCATAAGCAAAAATCCGCAGCTTAATAATTACTAATTAGGTAGTTCATTATTAACTTACACAGCTACTAAAGAGACCATCGGCAAATTTCGCCATAGGATCCAAAACTCAATACATCGACGAACCAGAAGACGGACACAGCGAACTTCCCCAAAGACGCGTGGGCGGCAAAGGAGCTTTGGTTGCGCCATAATGCGAGGGAGGCCTCGGGCCGAGTACTGTGCAGGTTTAGGACATAGGCTTCGGGAGGGGGGGGGCGAGAGAGTACCTTTAAGAGCGCGAACAGGGACGGGGGGCGGGGGCGGGGACTGAGGTGGGCGGGGGCGGGGACGCAGGCGGAGACAGGGGCGGGGACAGGGGCAGGAACTGAGGCGGGGAAAGGGGCGGGGACGGGGACGGGGGCGGGGAAAGGGGCGGGGATGGGGACGGGGACGGGGGCGGGGAGGGTGGGGGCGGGGAGGGGTGGGGCGGGCGGGGAGGGGCGGGGAGGGGCGGGGCGGGGAGGGGCGGGGCGGGGAGGGGGCGGGGCGGGGGAGGGGGCGGGGCGGGGAGGGGCAGGGCGGGGAGGGGGCAGGGCGGGATGGGTCGGGGGCGGGGGAGGGGCGGGGGCGGGGCGGGACGGGCGACGGGGCGGGGAGCGGGGGCGGGGCCGGGGTCGGGAGCGCGCGTCCCGTAGGCCAAAGCAGGGCGACGCCGGCCGGGGCTCTGCGACCTGGACCCGGCTGGAAGGCCTGCCCCCATTCCGAGCGTTCCCGCCGCCGCCGCCGCTCGCCTCTCTCCCGACGGGCAGAGATTAATGACGCGCCGCAGAGACGAGCGGAAGGCGCGCGGGCGGCGGAGATGAGGGTGGAGGCGGAGGCGGCGTAGGTGGATGCTGGGGCGACGAGGAAGCGGTTGCGAACGGGGTGCGAGCGTGAGAGGGGAATGAGACGGGTGCACACGAGAGCGGAGTGACGGAGGAGTTTCGCGAATACACTACCATTACTCTCGTGCCGGTCCCAGTGGTGAGGGGGAGAGCGCACTATCTAAACCCCTTTCGCGTGTTCAAAGTCGCCTGCGAGCAGTGAACTTTCCAATGGCGGAAAACCATGTGTGTCATATCTCGCCTGAAGCATGTGAAAAGACCTGGGTAAAAGCGCGATAAAGTTAAATCCTTCGGCAATTTAAGAGCATAGGCTTTCGCGGCCGGAGTCGCTAATATTTTGCTTGTTTGCCCGGGAGAAGCCGCGTGCGAGGCACAGGTGCCAACATTTCGGCCGCCATTCTAAGACCTTCCTCAGGGCAAAATGCGATTCGCACTTAGTCCTGTGGCATTTAGCCCTGCGGAATGTCGCAGAATGGCGGCCACTTGTGCCTAGGACGCGGCGTCTCCCGCGCAATTACCTTGGGCAAATTCCCTCCTAGGACCTCTCATTCTGCTGACCCCACACCAGAGGAGCCCGCAAGGGTGTTGGTGTCTAGTGTATGGTCCGAATATGCGCCCCGAGACGTCAAGGGTAACCGGCTGCTGGCTGGGTGAACGCCCTAGTAAAAACATTCCCTCCTAAACAGATACAATGTTCGTTTAACCAGGAAAAGACGCGCGTAAGATATATTCTAAGGTTCCCTAGCGTCGAATGTGAGAATAAAAAAATAGTTTGTAGTGTTGAGCTCCCAAGTGGTTCCTAACTTCAAGATGAGAATTGGTGGTAGGCAATGGGCAGGTATCCAAAGGATGGGCAGTAGAAACTATTACTCTCATATAAGTAATTAATGATAGAGGAATATAAGTTGAGACAAATTCAAAACTACTTCTGAAAGCATGTCCATGAAGTAATACCTCTTCAGTTCATTATAAAAAATGATGATCTTTTCGTGTATAAAATTTAGGGAGTTGATGAGGGGTGACATGAACGGAATAGATAGTTAATGTCGCAATTTATACGTTGTGTTCTACTAACGTATCGTAGAGAAAGTAACGCAATATTAAAGCGAAAAATGCCGTCTTTTTGACAGAAATACTTGTTCCATGGGCTCCTCTATAGTGAATTTTTCTTGCTCTTATATTTAGTAAATAATTTTCTTGAGTATATAGTGTTGACATATTCATGTTTTGGGGGTCCTTTATAGCACTAATGACCTAATCTAAACAATAAAATGGCTCAATCAATATGTATATAGATACGATTATAGAATCTTTAATCCATACTTTACATACATGAACTTTGAAATGAAAAATGAAGAAGTTGAAGCTTTCATGTGAAAAATTCTCAACGGTAGTTCTAAAAGTTTCTTGCATTTTAATGTAAGAGAGATAATTACTTTATAATTTGTATTTCATATATTAAGGCGAAGGCATGTTTAAGTCAGATTCGAACTAGTAAATATATTAAAAAAGAAATTTCATCACCTTTACTGAATTTGTTCATATCCTTTCTTAGTTTTACAGTATTAGATAATTAGACATTCAAACTATGGTCCCCTCTTCAACATTTCAAACCTCGCGAGGCAAACATTTTGTACGAGAATAAATGGTTGGTTTTATTACTAGTGTTATCTTAGGAAACCCAACTATCTTAAATTATTTCAGAAACAATGCAATAAGAAAAATACAATTTCTTTTTTCCTTTTTAGTCTTTTTCAACAAATTTTGATCATTCTAAAATGCTTATTTTTCCTTACAAAATATTATGATTTTCGAATTATTAAAAATTGTTCTCATATTTTTTGATTTCAAAGATAGATAGACAGAAAGATAACAATGATAATAAAAAAAGATAATTATCTCTTCTGTTATAATTTAAGATAAATAAAAATAACTTAAATGTACACATTTCCACTCGTAATGTTATTTGAAAGTTGGAATGGTTTGTTTACCGTATTACGAATATCAACATAGCTCGAGGCTATCCTTGTCACTGTTATTACAGTCGCGGACAACGTCGTTGCCATATAAAATTTAAATTGTAAATACCTTTTTGTACGGTATTTACTGTTTATTTCGAATAAGAAGTCGACTGTAAATAAAAAAAGTTCTCGCTAACTTCAGATTCACCTTCACCGTCATTGTCACCCTTACTTCATTTTCACATCTCTCCGTCGTGACCGTCGCTCGGCCCGTCGCAACGTCATTTCCCGCGCGCAGCCCCCGGCCCGGCCGCCTCGGCCGCAGTCGCAGGAGGTGGCCCAGACGGCCTAATTTGTTTGCGAAATACGGGACAGAAATTGCCCCGAGCGAGTCGGCGCGTCAACGAGATTAAAAGGCGCGGCTGCGGGCCCCGAACTGCCCATTTCTCACACGTCGTCCGGCCCCGCCCCCTCGTCCCCCCCGCCCCCTCCCCCGGCGTGGAGGGGAATAGAGCGCGGCTTTGCGGAGCGGCGGCGGTGACGACGACGACGGCGAGGTTATTGGGTGACGACGGGAGAGCGGAGGCGCAGGCCAGTGTCGTCAAGGTCGGTGCCATGAGTGCCACGACGAATCGCCCCTCCACGCACTTCATAACCCCGTCGCAAGAGACAGCGCCATCCCTATTGTAAAACGGCGGAGTTACTAATAGTTTCCTCTCCAGACGCTAGTTGCGCAGAGAAGCTCGTGGCATGGCACGGTGCCGCGAGGCGTTCCACTGCCACCAGTAGATGACCTTCACACCACTGCTCTAGACCAGTTTGCCAAGGTCGATGCCACGAGCGAGAGTCCGTGGCCCGAATGCCACGACGAAATAGCCCCTCCACGCACTTCATAACCCCGCCGCAAGAGACAACGCCATCATTGTTGTAAAACGGCGGGGTTACTAATAGTTTCCTCTCCCGACGCTAGTGGCGTAGAGAAGCTCGTGGCATGGCAAGGTGACGCGAGGCGTGCCACTGCCACCAGTAGAAGACCTTGACACCACTGGCTCAGGCCGTGCTCAGCAGCTTGGGTTGTGGTGACGGTCACGATCACGTACTATTAGTAATGTGGTTGGTGACGATGATAAAGGTAGTGACAGTGGTTCCGATGGTGATGGCGGTGATGGTTTTGGCGCTTAAGTTACGAAACAGTTCGCATTTCGAAGAATAGGAAGAACGAGAGAAGCGTTTACGGTTAATGATTAGTGCTGGAAAGTTGGTGAACTTGGGGAGGGAGCTAGGAATAGTACGCGATATTGAAAACCAGTGATTCGTTTTTACGACAAGGTATAGGAGTTGATGGACGATGGTGATGAATACAGACGGACAGGGGTCACTAATAATAGAGCCGAATATAAGTTCACTCATAAATATTGCAAAAAATAGATTCTTGAAAGGGAAGTGAGTTTTAGAGCTTCGGCTTGCCAGAGGTAATATAGACATTACCGTTACATTGGAAATATGTTATCTAGTGATCAGATACATGTGAAAGTTTCTCCTAAAATCTTAAGTTACCAAATTCCGATTCCTTTCACACACATCAATTGGCATTATTGATTTCTGTTGAAATAACTTTCTTTGGTCATCCTTAGATATATGCGATTAATTTGTTAGAAAGTTTACTAATTTTCAAATATTTGTCAACAAAATTATATTACATTACTTGATGCTGAATTTCATCACATTTTATTATCGCTTTCATTGCCGTGACTAGTTTATATCCCTCCAAACGCTGTTTTTTTCTTTTCTTGGGACAGGAAACAGTCAAACGAAAAAGTGAGATTGCACAGACAGATGTGAAAGTGATTTCGGCTGAACTTTTGTTTATTACTAGCTTGTAACAGATAAGTCGGTGTGCAAGGTATGAGAAGAACAGCCCTTCTGCTAACAAGGCAACGTAATTTACTTGAACGGATAGATTCGAACAGTGAATGTGTCGACTGAATACCTCTCGCCAAATGAGGTGGCAATCGTTCAAGTGCAAAGACCTGTTGGTTGGCTGCCCACCAGCGCCCGCGGCGGAGGCGCCGACGCTGGTTAAGGCGGCTCCACAATTCGCTATTCGGCGAACGGCGAGCAACCGCTCGCCGAATCCCGATTAGTGAGGATGGGTCGCTTGCTATTTGCCGAGTAACGAACATTCGGCTCTCGCCCTACCCACTGCGTGTCGGTCTTTTGGACGCTTCAAAGGGAGCGAACCTTCGCCGAACACATGAGCTGTTGGGGATCGGGCGAGCAGTAGCTCGCTGCTCGGCGAATGCCGAATGTGTGGAGCCGCCTTTGGATCGCCCTCGCTTCGAGGGGCTGCGGACGGTGGGCATGGCCGATGCGGGCGCTTGCGGAGCTCAAAGTTGTCGGGGCAAAGGGGTGAACCAGAGCGTGCGACTGATTGATTGTTAGAGATGCCAGGCACATCAACTACTAGGGTCATTATCGTCGTAAGTGTAGTGCATGTTTTTGCTCGGGAAGTTGCGGTGGTCTTCTCCCGCGGTATGGTGAAATGAAGCGCCAAAATACCGTCGGCTAGTGAGATTTTCCCTAACCATGTATCTTCCACCGACGGGGCACCGCCCCAGCCGGGACAAGCTCTAAGCTCCCGACCGGTCTCCCGCTCTCCTTACATGTGTGGTAGTGTAGTGCTTGTTAGTGTGTGTGTGTATGTGTGTTAAGGGGTGAGTATAGGACAAGAAAGAGGAAGGAAAGATCGCACGCAGTCCGTGGCCCGTTTGTTACGGTACTGCTCCATCATTCTCCTGGCATTGATCGGAGAAACCACGCAAAACTATCGATCAGAGCAGCCGACCACTAGAATTCTCCTCCTGACAGCAGAGGAGAGTCAAGACAGCAGACGAGAGTCAAACAAGGATTTGACGGAAAGGCAGCTGGCGCAGGCGATAAGGGAGACGCGAATAGGAACAATGAAAAGAAGGAAGGGAATGGGAGCAGCGGACGGGAAAGTGCGGTGAAAGAAGAAAAACGAGAAGGCTGGCGTACGAAGAAAGATGGGTGGAGATAACGATTCTGAGGAATCGATGCAGTAAATAAGCGGTGAAAAATAGGTGGGAGGAAAGGCTGTTAGAAACAGGTGTTGGAAATGGATGTGTAAAGAATATAGGCAAGGAAATGAGAGAGAGAATGGAAGAGAGAAGAATGGGAAAGAAAGAGAGAGGAGGAAAGAAGAAGGTAGAAAGGAAGAGAGACGGAAAATGAGAGAGACTATGGAGAAAGGGAGAGAGGAGAAAGGGAGGAAGAGGGACGGATAAAGAGTGGGAGAGAGATGGATGAAGAGTAGGAGAGAGACTGATAAAGTGCGGGAGAGAGACTGATAAAGTGTGGGAGAGAGATGGATAAAGAGAGGGAGAGGGAGGGATAAAGAGTGGGAGAGAGACTGATAAAGGGTGGGAGAGAGATGGAGAGAGACTGGGAGAGAGATGGATAAAGAGTGGGGGAGAGACGGATAAAGGGAAGTAGACAGAGACAGAAAGTGAAAGAGAAGAGAGGGGACAAAAAGGAAGAGACGGAGAAAGAGTGAAAGAGAAGAGGGTGAGGGAGAAAGATAGAAAGGGGAGGGGGAGAGAGATGCGATATGGAAAGGAAGCGAGTGAGTGGCAGTGAGGAGGGCGTGGCGAGGCGGGCGAGAGGAGAACAGAGAACGAGCGAACGTGAGGCGGGAGGAGGAGGGCGGCCGCCGGGGGCGGGCATCGAGTGGCGGGGGCCGCGCGCTGGGCCCAGGGGACGCGTGCGCGTTCTGTTAATTAATCGGCTTTCGCGTCAGGCGGAATGTGTTGCCAAACGAGATTTCATACTTCCTGCCGCGCGCGCGCCTCTTAGCTCGAAGTTAGGAGACGCACGATATAAGTTGTCTTTAAAGAGAGCGCCGATGGGATTAATTTCCAAACTGCAGTCATAACACAAACTCGGAATGAGAGATAGCTGTTAAATATTGCGCCGGAGTAGTAATTTTGCGATAAATTCATTTCACTGACTAATGGAATCATCTTAATGAAAATAACAAGCAATATTATTAAAGCTTCAACGTTTTGACGTAATGTCTTCTTCACAGGCAGTGAAATTACGTGATAAAATACTCTGTACCTTTTTTATTTGCTTAACTGTACCTTGATGTGTTGGAATCATCTTGTCATGTCGAAGCTTCTTTACAATTCATTCTGTTTTCTGTCTCTAATAGGTGTATATATTACTCATTAGAAAACACTGTCTCCTACAACAAGCTCCAGAAATGACAACATTAGGCATTGTCTGTAGTTGTTTTAGTTTTCATCTTCGAAACACTAACATTTACACTTCCTGTCAGTATGTAGTAATACCATTCATCTACAGATCAATAAAATCTTTGTTTCGCATCATACTTGACATGACAGCATCCGCACTCTTTCGCCTATTTGTAGCTCCGACAGCCAACTTCCGGCGTGGGAGGCCCTTCCCACCGTCCTATAAACCGCTCGAAAGAGTCTTTGAGAAGAGGTCTTCGGTTGCTACAGCGGTAGCCCATTGCAACGCCTCTCGCTTTGACTCCGGCGAACTTACGTCACTCTGCGAATAGGACGCCATGAAACCAGCAAGTACTCCGTTCTTTACGCCCGCGCACTAAAGACGGCGGTTGTTCCGCTCAACATTCACTCCAACACGCCCTGACCGGCGACTGTAAAAGTTCCGTGACGCAACGCGCGGGAGGCGCCGCCTCGCCCACTTCCAATTAGCCGCGTCAGCTCTCCGCGCAGGCAGCACTGCGCCTCTCGAGCGGCCGGGCGCGGGGGCTCGAACCGCCCGCCGGGGAGGGGCGGGCTGGCACAGGGTGCCGCGGAACTAAGCGTTCAATTGAAACGAAAAGCACGGTAACCATCTCTTGAAACATGCATTCGTTTATCTAATTCTTTGCCCATCGTGGAGGGGAGGGCTGGCACAGGGTGTCGCGGAACTAAGAGTTCAAATGAAAGGGAAAGCAAGGTAACCATCTCTAGAAACATGCATTCGTTTATTTAATTCTTTGCCCACCGGGGAGGGGCGGGCTGCCACAGGGTACCGCGGAACTAAGCGTTCAATTGAAAGGAAAAGCAAGGTAACCATCTTTAGAAACATGCATTCGTTTATTTAATTCTTTGCCTACCTGGGAGGGGCGGGCTGGCACAGGGTGCCGCGGAACTAAGCGTTCAATTGAAACGAAAAGCACGGTAACCATCTCTTGAAACATGCGTTCGTTTATCTAATTCTTTGCCCACCGGGGAGGGGCGGGCTGGCACAGGGTGTCGCGGAACTAAGCGTTCAATTGAAACGAAAAGCACGGTAACCATCTCTAGAAACATGCATTCGTTTATCTAATTCTTTGCCCACCGTGGAGGGGCGGACTGCCACAGGGTGTCGCGGAACTAAGCGTTCAATTGAAAGGGAAATCACGGTAACCATCTTTAGAAACAGGCATTCGTTTATCTAATTCTTTGCCCACCGGGGAGGGGCGGGCTGGCACAGGGTGTCGCGGAACTAAGCGTGCAATTGAATGGAAAAGCAAGATAACCATCTCTAGAAACATGCGTTCGTTTATCTAATTCTTTGCCCACCGGGGAGGGGCGGGCTGGCACAGGGTGCCGCGGAACTAAGCGTTCAATTGAAAGGGAAAGCACGGTAACATCTTTAGAAACAGGCATTCGTTTATCTAATTCTTTGCCCATCGGGGAGGGGCGGGCTGGCACAGGGTGTCGCGGAACTAAGCGTTCAATTGAAACGAAAAGCACGGTAACCATCTCTTGAAACATGTATTCGTTTATCTACTTCTTTGCCCACCGGGGAGGGGCGGGCTGGCACAGGGTGTCGCGGAACTAAGCGTTCAATTGAAACGAAAAGCACGGTAACCATCTCTTGAAACATGTATTCGTTTATCTACTTCTTTGCCCACCGGGGAGGGGCGGGCTGGCATAGGGTGTCGCGGAACTAAGCGTGCAATTGAAAGGAAAAGCAAGATAACCATCTCTTGAAACATGCACTCGTTTACCTAATTCTTTGCCTACCGGGGAGGGGCGGGCTGTCACAGGGTGTCGCGGAACTCAGCGTTCAATTGAAAGGAAAAGCAAGGTAACCATCTCTAGAAACATGCATTCGTTTATCTAATTCTTTGCCCACAGGGGAGAGGCACAGGGTGTCGCGAAACGAAACTAGTTGCATTCCGTTTCCTTTTTTTTCTATTGCCTTTTATTGTAGTGAACTAACTTATGAGTGATGAGGAAGAAATTTACCCTGAACACTCGTTTTAATCTAATTCAATTTAGTATAATTGTCTAAAATAAAATATGAATGAAGGAGAACACAGTTACGTCTTTTTTTACATCCTTAAGATGTACCTCGAATAACGAGCTAAAAACCAACTTAATTGAACTATACCTTACGTGCATAAACACCTTACTTGAAACTATGGGAAGAATCAAATAAATGGGAGATCGAGTTAAGTTATATTATTGTTGATATTGTTATATTGCAAGCAGACTATTAGTTTGTCAAGTGAATTTGTCTCTCGCAGAAGGAATGAGTTAATATCATATAATCACAAAAAATCTAAATTTGAAAAGTAGAACAGTATTACCAAATAGAAAGATTATGGTTTTTGGATATATCATTAAACATTATCCTCTAAACGTGTCCTTGATAAAAAAGAATTAATTAAGGCTGTTGCATTGTCTTTGCGAATGGATATACAGATGAAAAAAACATAATTATTTCCAAAAAACGTATTATTCCTCGTAGCTACGCTACGCACTGACGAAGGTGTCAGCGTGCTGGTCGAAATGTTAGTAGCATAACGCTGAACAGCTCACTTGAATTCTCAAAGATAACATCAATTCTCTATGAGAATTCCTTCATCAAACCTTGTGTTACTACTCGTATTGTTCTACACTACTGTTTTGTTTCCTCCATGTTTCTTTCAATATATAACCACCTATACCATGATCAAAGCGAATAATTGTTCTATTAAAGTATTAACCAATAATTTATTTTTATTAATATAATATAATTAATTTTAATAATAAATATTCAATAAAAATCCTTTAATATTCTAATGTCACTTGAGATTTCCAATGTACGTTACTTCGGATTTTTAAAAACTAGATGGACGAAAATATAAATAAAAAATAGCATTTAAATAATAATAATAACACAATATAATTTATATTAAACTATTTGTCTTTCGTTGCGATATTATGAACTAGAGACTGTCTTGTAAGTTGGGAAGACAAATAAGATACTTTTCGAAAATAATTTTTAAGTTGAAAATTGGCATTCCTTTCAAGATGGTAACTCAAACAGCCAATGTCGAAAGAGCATGGAATTGTCAATAAAGTCTGAAAAACTATTTGCTTTTGGTGCCTCTCGACCTTCCGAAAGCAAAGATATCCCTCGGTAGTTCTCGGTATCTTTATCGTTGTTGTCTGTCTTCTAGCAAGCGAGGTCGTCCCCGAAAGGTTCTGTGAGAAATGACCGGTCATAAATTAACGAGAAAAGAAAGAAGTTTATGGGACGAAATGGGGTTGGGAAAAGTTATTACGGAATAAATGAGAAAAAATATTAAGAACACTAGGAAGTTAAATCGAGCCATTTTTCACAAAGTTATATCCTACATTGTAGTGGCCACACAACTGTTCATAAATGCAGTTAGAAAATAATGTCTATTTTTATTTATTCAGGATGCACATAAATAAGAATTTTTGTTTTAAAAAATCGACCTTAAAAGCCTTATTGGTTAATTTACAGCTAATGAATTGGCTTTTCCTAAACAAAGAGAGTTTGAGTTACCTTTCAATTGGAGAAGCTGTGAGAGCTTTTAACGAAGTAATTAATTGTAATTAATTGTAGGTATTCAGATCCCTTGACTTCAAAAATAGATAAACAATTGACTAAATAATACATTAATAAATGTAAATTAACAAAGTTCATATTTCTCAATTTTTCTTTAATTTATTAACGATAAAAATAATCTTAGTTCACACATGAATTATAAATTTAATATTAGTCCGAGAAAATATAACGGTAAGACACAAAACCAGGAGAGGTTAATAAATAATATATACTTTTACCTCGTGTTTTCTAAGACTTTCAGTTTCAATAAAAGTTCAATTAGTAAACCGACGAGATGAGACGGAGACCTATTATTTTTCTTTAGAAAATTGTTTCCTTCCGCTTGGAAAAACCCACCAATATACATACCCAGCGAAGTCGATATCTATCTTATAAGTTTATTACATTTTCCTCTCGTGTGAGAATGAGTCCGGGTCTTTAGAGCCGGAGCTCCAACAAAAGTTTACATTTTATGCTCCTCTTTCCTTCACTTTACGACCGGTTAGGATCAAAGAATTCACATTAATGAATAAGAAAATACGGCGGCTTCCCAGCTACCCGCCCCCCCCCCTTCACGAAACAATACCACAGTAGACACTGAGCAGTTGCCGTGACTGCCGCGCGGGAGCACTCGATGGAGTTGGAAAAATAAAAGAGGCCGACCAATCCGCGCCCGCGTCAACGGTCACGCGAGCGCGCGTGCGAGGATGCGTCTCCGTGCGTGCGTGCGCATGAAGCACGGCACGGCAGCGGGCGTGCACTCTAATCAGGGCGAGCGGAAGGGAGCGACGGGCGGACCGTGTGCACAGACGGGCATTACGGGGGTTTAAAGGGCGCTTACCGGCTTTGCCGCACGGGAAAACGCATGAGGAAATGCTTCCTGGGTCAGTGATACGGCGAGACAAATTAAATCAGGACCGTGTTTATTCCTGTGGGTGAGGCGATTGGGTTTCGTTTCTGGGTACTTGGCCCATGTCCTAGACCAAGAGTGGATAAGATAAATTAATTATTCTACAAAAGGTGATTTTTTTTAATTTTATTTTTCTTCCTGTTTGGCATAATATGCCTTTCAGGGATTTTAATATATTTGTACAACCTTATAATACAGCATACATTTTGGCCTTTTGGCTAACAGTATTTGAGGAAGGTCACACGGCTACCTCGAAAAACAAAGTCTGCAGAGCAGTAATTCAGATGAGATTTAAGTTTTATTAGCGTTTAAGTTAATCTCTCAAGTTATTTAGCGTTTTTGGCAGCAGAAGTGGTTAAGGGGTGAGTGGATTAATTCTAATTTACGGTGGTTTAAGAGAATCATTGTGGTATCGGGAGATAATGCGGTTTGGAATAGAAGCATTTTTGTCTAGATTAAATATTTGTGCACTTGTACAAGACGAAAGAAGGGTGAAAATCTGTTGCTCATCTGTTGAATGTATTCATTGATAGGAGGCGTTAAATGTCTCTGTATATTTGCTTATTTGGAATAAACGGTGATTTTAATTTCAATTTTATCTCAATTATTTATTTTAATTTATTGTTGACTTTACATGGTTTCGCGAAGATTCAGCTATTTGAAAATAATCCCAAATTAAAAATCAAAGCGTCATTGTAATGATATATTGAATCTAATTGCTAGCAAATTAATTAACAACATAAACACTCAATTGATCGCATAACGGTTTTACTTGATAATATTTGGCAATAAGAATATTTTGAACAAATAAAATAATGTCAGCACAAAAAAAGATTATCTAAAGATTAGGGGGTATAAATTAATGTAAAAGTTTATAATACTATAAAAATAACCGCATATAAGAACGTGCATATCGATATAATACCCAATTAACCTGTTTCACTTTTAATATTAATATTACGTTCGACAGGCATTTACCTCATTGGATTCAAGATAAATTCGAGTAATGGGATGTGTTATAATACGTAATGGGTAAAATATATAAAATACTTGTTTTTCGATTTGGTAATGAATCCCAAGAATGCTTCCATAAAAGGCGGCAGCTACAAAGAATCGTTTTAATACGAGAGCGTAGGCTTCCGCGGCCGGAGTCAATATTAAGTTGGCTGTCCGGGTGACGCCGCATCCATGGCAAAGGTGCCGACGTTTCGGTCGCCATTCTGCGACCTTCCTCATTACGCCCTGAGGAAGGTCGCAGAATGGCGACCGAAACGTCGGCACCTTTGCCATGGACGCGGCGTCACCCGGACAGCCAACTTAATATGTTTTAATACGACTTCGTATACAGTCAGCTTACAATAGTAATCAATTTTATTTTCACGTAAATGGGTCATGAAAGAGCGAGCATCAGACTAGCCTTGCAGGAAAATAAAGCGGAAATGCACGCAGCTAAGAGCAATCTGCGCGGTTCACGATGCACTTCTGGTCGTAAAACGGTGGCGCGTTCGCCAGCCCTGCATGCAGACGAATGCACGAGAGGCTGCAGTTTCATGCCGTGGGTGGGGTGCACTGCGAGATGTTGAAATGCATGCAGGGCACTCATAACCACTATGGCTCGGGAAAATATAAAGTTTTATTCATATTTATTTACCTAACTAGTCCCGAAAGTCAGTATTTAGTGTACGAATTCAGACAATGCATTTTTAAATGCGTACGCCAAAGACACGTTCATACGAGTCGTGTACATATTAGTACGAATCCATGGAATTGTTAAAGTTTACATTCTTTGAACCATTATCAACATGCGAGGAGCCAGCCACGTTTATTCATGTCAACCTAGTCTTTTGTTTACTCTGGTTGTTTTAGACGACCATGACTTGTTTGCGTTACGTGCGGTGCGAAATCTGTTTTCCTGTTCGCGTATTGCAAAAAACACTTTCAAATCAGTAAAGAGTGAAGGTAGGTACTAGTTTCCATGCATGAGTGCTGAAAAATACTTTTGACTGATTTTAAACTGTCAATATTTCGGATGTAAAGGGTCCACGTCAGTTTGGTTTTGTATCTGTGATGTAAACAAAGTAAAGTTACAGCATGCGTAAATTAAAAAATATTTTTATCATATGTATTTATTAACCAAAATTAGTACCCTTGAGAATAATTAAAACTTTCAAGCTAATAGCTTTTCCACTTATGTCAATAATAAACTTTATTCATTTGGAAGAAATGACTCTTAACACAGAAATTATTCATATAAATCCGAATATTCTTCATACATTTCCAAATCGAAATTCATATGTAATAAAATTAAACTTTCTTAACATTCGACATTGCATAGAAAATACAAGTAATATGCAATTAGTGGTTATTTGTTACAGCCATTGCCACATACACTACATTAGAATTATCTGGGAAATCGAAATAAACTTGAATAACAGCTCACATGGCTACCGTAATATTTAAGAGATTTCTTGCACACACTCTATGAATAACGTTACCGACAAGAACGAACATTTGTCAAGATATAAAACAACAATCATAAAGCAGGTATTACCAGGCAGAACATCGCGGACTATTAATGAGATTGAAATAATCGTCCCGATAAAACCCGCAGCTGTCTTTCTCAAATCGTTCTTCCCTTTACCTTGGGTGATTAATTACCAATGACCTCGTGCGGGGTGATTTATTAGCGGAGGCCGGGGATTCATTCTTCAGGAAGACAGTTGCGTCGCAGGGGAATGCGGGGAAGACAGTTGCGTCACGGGATCCTAATTGGGGAACAAATTAAGATGGCGGCCGCCAAGGCGACTTGCACAGACGACCCATACTGATCTGAAATAGGTGATTAAGTGCACATGGGAAATATAAAAATAAACAGAGAAGAATCAATGAATACAATTTCCTACCTCAAAATTTGTATCATCTGTAAAGAATATGTAGCAACAACTCTAAAACTTGGGACATCTATAATATCAATAAAGTTTAACAATAGTGTAGGATAAAAAATTTGGGTATTTTAAGAGTGAGTGTGATAATAACCATTACTACCAAAAATGCACCATTCACATATTTTATGACATGTATATCAGTTTCACAGCAACTGTTATAATGCGCTACGCGTTCTGTAACACACAGGTATTCCAAAATTAACATTAAATAAATTATTCATACATATTTAATATCCCAATAGAATATATTTCTCGCAGACAATAAATATTTTCAGGTCTCGTAGTATGAAGTACATATTTTTAGGACCAACAGAATATTAGAATCAACAGTATGTTAATTGTTGGTTTATACAACGCAAATTTACGATGAAATTTTGATAAAAAGAAAATAGTACACGCTTTTTGAATGAAAAGAATATGCTTTTAACGTATTACTATTTCATACAAAGTGCTCCGGGTGGCATTCTGCAAAAACTCGATTCTATATGCCGCGCAGCCTTCATTTTTTCTTTGGGAGTTTAATGTTTAGTTTGGTTAGAGTTCCCTGTTTAGGTTACTGACGAGTGTTGGAAATGTTGTAGAGATAAAACCATGTCTCACCAATCTAGAGTAAAATTTCGTAAATCACACAACACCTACATAACGAACGCCACAACTATAAATTTCGAACAGAATCCAAATCAAGCACCGGAACGCGATGCACCAAACGATGTCATGCTTCGCAAAACTAGCGTTAAGTGTGATTATCAAATGAAACATTTTAATCCTAATTCCATATAATACTCGCAAGTTCCATCCAAGAGTTTTGCCTTCAATCATAAATAATCTAACATTCATTTATTATTCTTGGCAAGATTTAATAATGTACTTCAAGAATACAAACTGCAATAACGATTAAAGAAAATGCAGAAACCGAGAGTGTACACCTCTGACTTTGTTTTCAACAAATTCAATTTCGAGAAAAATCTTCTCCGGTCGTCCGGGACCAGCAAGATGAACAATAAAATGTTTATATGAGGTGCCTTCACACAATGAACGAAACGTCAAAAACGTCCCAATTGCGTAAAACAGTATAAAGACTGATCATAATGTTTACGTCCGTTTTTTTAAGAAAAAATTGAATGAAAATGTTATCATATACAACAGTGACAGCGAGGTCGATGCCACCGACGGAAGTTCGTGACAAGGGTAGCACAACGAAATTGCCCCTCCACGCAGTTGAGCGTTGCGCCACAAGAGAGCAGTAGGTAGTCAAAGTGACCATGAACGCTTTTACGCTTTACACACGAAATACGATTAGGCAGGATGTAGATAAATAAATTTAAGAACGTTTATTGTTATTTTTATTTATAATTTTTACTTCATTTTTCTGTTCGAAGTCTCTTGTTTTACATGCGATTCCCCAAGTTGAAAAACAGCGGGATTATAATAGACTAGCGTACACGTGCTAGAACTCTCGCGTGCTATACCCCACTTTACGCCGACAGGCGGATAACCAGATCCGGCCGGTACCCAGTTAGCCCTCGCGGCAACCTTCCCTTACAATGCCTGGGTAACGGGCCGCCCTGCCAGCTCACAACTCCTAGCTATCCGGGATAGTACCGGAGTCAATGTTGTCGTACGATAACGCGTCACTCACGTGCGCCGGGACACCACGTCCCTCCTCTTTGCCCAGAGTATCGGGCCACTGCCACGACGAAGCCAAGAGCCCAACTGAGGGCCATCCGAAACTAATGCTCGGGCGTCTCGGTGCCCCCATCCCGTCTCCCCACTGCCTACACATTAGGCTACCGACCTGGGTTGGGCCGTGACCAAGACAACTGGGTGGTTGGTCATTTGACCGCCGGAATTCTATTTGTGGAATCCCCGAGGGGTCTCCTTCACCCAATCCTGCCTTGATGTCGGCGCGCCAGGGGCCCAACTGGTAGGTTGCCGTGTTGAACCGACAACCAGGAGCTTAGCATCGCCTACTCACTGCCTACACGCTAAGCTAACGACCTGAGTGGGGCTGCGAGACTCGAGGTACGGGTGATCGTCTACGATTCTTCACCGGAGTCCGTGCCCACCTATGTGGTCACGATCCCCCCTTGACTGCTACGCCACGTGCCCAAGTGCTGACCAGTATCCGGCCCCATTGTGTCCCGCTGGGCGTCCACCGCGCGCCTCGCGCCCGCATGCCGCGACGGCCGCCGCCAACACCAGGCCCTTCAACTCCCATTTAACGTGGTGGAGACCGTTACAGTGGCACACTCTCCTGTTTCACCTTCTTACAGGAACTCAAATACGAACTGCTGCCAACGATACTTCAAACGTGTGTGGCTGCTACGTAGGTTCCCATAACGCTCAAGCAGGCGCGTAATGCTACAAAAGATAGCGTCGATGTTCGCGCTTTCATCAGCGGTTTCTTATAAGTATACATTATAATGGAACATTTAAAAGACACTTTTCGTATTTCTCACAATTTTTCCAATTTTTAGGTGCGAATCTTGGCGAGCCTATACCCGGCGACACTAGCGCCTATCATTTTCGAGCTTTGTCCCCGGTTTTGATGGAAAGTTGCAGGCCCCTGGCCAACACGCCACTACGCCACCGGGCCGCCGCCGTCCCGCATCAGCGTGCCTCTGCGCAGGCGCGTCGCCACCACATGACGCTTCATATCTATTCTGGAGACCCCGGGGCTAACTTTGCAAAAAATTATTCGAATTATGCTTCGATTAATGTAAATTATACGACGGTTGGAGCAGAAGTTAGGCAAATAATTTTTTTCTAAAAGAAATGTTATCAGATCGCAAAATTAATTTATAACCTGAAAAAAAAATCTGCAATAGGGTGTGTTTACATCAACAAATAGCTCTAAAAGTGTCTCTATTAGAACAGAGATCAACTTGAAATCAGTTGTCCGTCTACCGCCGTGCGAGGTGAATGTAACATGATTCCAGCAGCGCTCTTACTCCAAGAGAAACCATGAAAGGAATGCCCGAGAATGTCACAAGGAATTGGTGGAAGCTCATGGAATAATGCCCTTCCATACCGGACAGCCGCGAGATGCGCAGGAGAGTTTCTGCAAAGATGCGCAGCAACCAGTGATCAGCAACGGTCGTGACGACCTGTGAGTGTGCGGATCAATGTGATGTGCGGTAATCGAGCATCTACCTAATCAGGACTTTAGAACGGACTTTTTCCACCCTGCGGCAGCTGAGATTTCCCCTCTCGGCGATAAGGAAACGCTGAGGCGACAAGGAGAGGCGACTGCGAGAGGCAGCGACCGCACAAGCCGTCACTCGTCATCGCTGCTCTCATTGTCAGAAGAACTCGCGCTGCCAGGAGTGTCCAAAGAAATGGCTAATTCATCAATGTGTTGGTCCATCACATTGCCCTATTACGGAAACCCTTCTTCAAGGCACGGCTTATTTTCTGTTGATCGTTTGGGCATCTGCTACTGTAGAAACACGTAAGCTGCCTTTCGTCTGATCGTTCTCACTCATCAGTTTGTTATCGCCAAACTCGCAGTGTTGAATTACTGCGTGACCAACGAGAGAAAGTGCCGACAGAATAGGAGGAATACAAATATTTTAAACATTAACTCGATGAACGTAGGTAGAGTGTGGTTTGAATATACTGAGGGGGAGTAGCATTTGCCGAACGAGTCACAAACCAAACACAATATAAAAATCGTTGTTATATCGGAGATAACACACAATACTTTCGAGTTAAAATAACTCCAACTACTTCATATAAAATTGACGATCCAATGCAAACAAGAAAAAATAAGGATGCGTGCGCGTACAGCAATAGTAAAAAAAGGAACGCCCAGCAAGCAGCGAATTCTCCATTCAAACGCTTCCACCGAAGTGCCAACAAGTGCTGGCTCGAGTGACTGCGCAGGCATTCGGACCACGCGTCGTCGCCAATTATGCTGGTGACATTTCGCGCTGCGCGGAGCGGAGCGAAGGGGCGGGGCTGAGCGAAGAGGTGAGGAGAGGCAAGAAGGAGCGAAGAGGCGGGGTGGGGCGGAAGGGGACGAGAGGGGAAGGGAGGGGCGTGGGACGACGACAAAACGAGTCGGTGCGGGTTGCTGCGGGTAGGGTGCGTGTTGAAGTGGGTTGGCACACGTTGGTGCCGGAAGCGGGTGAGGGTGGATTGGAGTGGGCTGATGCGGATGAATGCGAGTTAGTGTGGGTTGATGCGGGTTGGTGCGGATAGGTACGGGTTGGAGCGGATAGGTACGGGTTGGTGCGGATAGGTACGGGTTGGTGCGGATAGGTACGGGTTGGTGCGGATAGGTACGGGTTGGTGCGGATAGGTACGGTCTGGTGCGTGTTGGTGCGGGTTGGAGTACGTGGCGCGGATTGCAGCAGATTGGCGCGGGCTGTTGCGTTGTGATGCCTGTTGATGCGGTTTGAGACGGGTTGGTGCGAGTGGATGCGGGCTGGTGCGTGTTGATGCGGGCTGATGAGAGTGGGCGTAGGTCGCGGTCCGCAATTTGCCGCGGGCACTGCGTGGTGGAGCGTTCTGTGGCATGCTGGCTCCAACGCGTTCAATAGAGCGCCTTCAGTATTTCAACACGCGAACATAGCCTCTGTGACGATAAAAAGCAACAGGATACGTTCAATTACGTATTTTGTCAAAACACCTTACTGTTGTTTTACTATAAACAATATTTTTTGTGGATGCGAATAAAAACCACCAATGAAGTAATTATACCAACATTTATGTGGCAATCGATAAGAACAATTTTTTTAAAATAATGATGGACACAGATAATGATATCAGTAACTACGTAGCAATTGTGAGGTGAATTTCTTTCTAATCTCTTATCACTAATAACAAGAAAATAACAACGTTGGTTAAAATCTTGTTTTGGTGTTAGGAATAACAGGCGACAAAAACGTTTCAACCACTTTCCAATCCATCAAAAATAACCTCAATTATTTCCGTGTTGAGATTTGTATCACGATTCTACGAATAATCATAAGAATCTTCGCCGTGCCTCTCCACCCCTCCCCCCATCTTTCCTCCTCGCGTCAGGAGTGGGGGTGGGGGTGGGGGGCGGAGCGTGGCGTGGCGTTTTGAGGCGCGGCGCGACGGTTCGTTGTCCTGCGTCGCGTCGGCCGCGAGGTGGCCCCCTCGTATTTCTCAGGCCGCTATTAATACGCGCGCGGCCTTTAAGCGCTTCGGTGCGGCGCGGCGGCGGCGAAGGCGGCGGTGGAGGCGGCGGCGGCGGCGGCGGCGGAGGCGGAGGCGGAGGCGGAGGCGGTTGGCGGTGGCGGTGGCGGTGGCGGTGGCCGGCGGCGGCGGCGGTGGCGGTGGCGGTGGCGGTGGCGGTGGCGGTGGCGGTGGCGGTGGCGGTGGCGGTGGCGGTGGCGGTGGCGGTGGCGGTGGCGGTGGCGGTGGCGGTGGCGGTGGCGGTGGCGGTGGCGGTGGCGGTGGCGGTGGCGGTGGCGGTGGCGGTGGCGGTGGCGGTGGCGGTGGCGGTGGCGGTGGCGGTGGCGGTGGCGGTGGCGGCGGCGGCGGCGGCGGCGACGATGGCTGCGGCGGCGGAGGCGGAGGCGCCGGCGGCGACGGCGGCGGGTGGCGCAACGTGCGGCGACCTGCGACCCACGCGCCGGCCGCGGGCGGTGGACGCGCGGGAGAGGGCCGGGCGAGAGATCGAGCGCGCGAGAGAGAGGGTACTAGCCCGAGACAGGTGGCGCGGGGTCTCTTGTGACCGCACGTATCTTTGCTTATATAGCTGCAGTTGCCAAATTTTGCGAATCAGAAGCTTTACATTCCACGTACCTTCTACCGCATTCTTTAGGTTTTGTCTCAAAGATTTTCCAAATTTTATATGTAATAATTAGGGCCCGGATAATTATGTAATTACATATTTTCCTAAAGTAACTCCAGCAAGTCCAATCAACGATATATTCACGTTTCACATTGGTTAGTGACCAAAAACGTTGAGTTTTTAGTACATATATTTACATATTTTGCCCGAAATTACATATATTTACATATTTGACACAAATGAACATATTTTTACATATTACTGAATTTTTTCATTATCCTACATTAAAAAAATTTAATTCTTTATTTTTTCCGAAGTGTTTTTGATAAAGAATCATCCAACAAACAATTTAGCATTATCAAACATTTTTTCTGTAGACTCCTCTAAAATGAAGCTAGCATACGCGCTGAAATTGAGTGTATCCATAAATGCCAACGGTATTGGAAGTGAAAGGGGAAGGCGACGATGCAATTCATAGCTTCTCTTCTGTTAGTTTTCAGCGCGAGTATCGCGGAGAACAGAAAGGAAGTTTGATTTGTGAAAATGATATCTTTAGCAGGCGATATCGCGCACACACTCACCATATTTTAGAGGTCTCCTTTGACCTTGATACCCTTCACCAGAAACTACACGCACCATCACAAGAAAGGCCGTTGAAATTTTTCTTTCCCTGATTTGTACATGCGTCCCTCTACCATTGTTCGTAAATTATGTCTTTTGACCAAAAATCTGAAGTAAAATCTCGTCGTACTGATGTACAAGGAAATCATATTGGCAAGGTTGTGATAGGTCTAATGAACGTTTAAAAGTGTAAGTCTTATTTTGATAACTTGAGAAGTGTTATCCAAATGCAACCATCAAACTATTACAAAACGTTCTAACGATACAACGGATTTTTTGTGGCCTAATGAAGTTAAACATAATGTCTTCCTTCCGGTACTAGTGCAGCGCCGTACATGTGCAAGACAGCAGAAGCCCTGCAGGTATTTTTCTAAAATTACTTCTTCTAACCTATCTTGTGCATGCGTTGCGTTTGCAGAACTGATTAGATCACAGTTTGATAAAGTTCACGCATTGATTTCCAATACAAAAACGGATTAACGAGATTGGAGCACCTGAATTTGAAGCTATGAGCTACAATACTCAAACTTTGATTTTGAAATACAAGTTATACATCAATTTGATTCTGAAGCTGCAGCATCTATAGGCACATCGAAGCAATTGTTTGATATTCAAAGGCGGAACAACTATATTGCTCCTTTTTCAGTAAGCACTATAATTAAATTTTTGTAAACATCTTCCCTGGAACTTTCTGGTTGCTTTGAAATTACCCAATCAGTAGACGCTTCTTTAAAACTGTTCATTTATCATTCGAGGTCAATAGGGGGATCGAGTGAAGAAAACGAGGTCTTCCTTTCTGGAGAAAAAACCCAAGATTCGAAACAATTTGTGCTATTAGTGCAGTGCAATGAGGGGACAATTCCGTCACACTGGATCCAGAAAACACGGAGAAGACTAGAAAGTGTATTGACATGAATTTTTACATGCGTTTTTAAACAAATCCTTCATATTTTTTAACTCAAAATGCAATTCGTCACGTTCCTCAAAATTCTCTTTCTTTAGAGACCTCATTTATAAAGATTGGTTGCGTGGTAGAGCGCAAATGGAAGGTATACTACTGAAATAATATCGGAGACAATATATGTTTCATTTTGATACGGAGATCGTTGTAAATAATAGGATTATGAGAACTATAATGTTTAATTCTGGTCTTTATATTGAGTACACAGAGCAATATATACTAAGATAAAGGTATTTAATAAAAAATAATTGATATAATGATACTTAATGTTACATATTTCATACTTTGAGTACGTATTTCTGTATATTATAATACATATATATGTACATATTTCCCAATTTTTAGTACATAATTATCCGGGCCCTAGTAATAATTTATTATAAATATTAGTGAAACCAATACAAACATCTTAAATTTCGTACTTTTTCTAAGTTGTGTTGCTTGGTTTTGAAGCATTTTTAATAAATTGTTTGTTTTTTGTGAGACAAGTTCAGAAAATGAAACTTACTGAGTTTTCTGATACCTTTGTCGTTGAAATATTCAGGAAAATGTAAAAGAAGTCACTACATAAAATGAAAGATAAATGATAATTTTGTCCTTTTACTTTGTCAATTTCTCATTTGCATGTTTGTTTATAATAGCGAATTAAATTAATACTGCCTTATAAATGATTGATTATTATTAAAATAACTAATTTCGCACTTATTTGTGCTAAATATAAGTTTATAAAGAAATAGTTTAAAGGGGTCAGAAATGATCCCGTGTCACCTCTAACGTAAACTCGCGGCAACCGCCACCTCTCCAGGGTTAATAGCGCAACTTTTCTAGACCGATGACCTAGCTTCCCCCTCTCTGACACAATAAAACAGTTTGACGGCAAAAGCGCGAAGCGAGCATTGATGACAACTTTCCAAACACATCTTCACTGGCGCAAAATAGAAACTTTTTTCTATTGGAGGCGAGAACTTCTGTCAGTGATTTTCTCCAAAATATCTAAGCAGGTGAGGATCCATCATAGGGAATACCTCGAACTTCCGAGAAAGTTAGAATGCAAATTATTGAGAAAGTTGCAAAGACGACGGATTCTCCAGCGATTGGCATTGCTTCATAAAATCTAGTGGCCGATTTCATCACTAATACCCCACTGCACCCGCATTTCTTCAATCCGTCGGTCAAGAAAAGTTGCGCGAGTAATATTAACTGTTTCCAGGCGCCTCAACTATTAACATTAACCCTCCGGCGGGCGCGACCCATCATGTCCCGTCAGCAGGCGCGTGCGGCACTCCGTACTGCATTTACCATTTCCGATTTTCGCGACAATAATTATTACTTTTGTTAGGGAATGTGAAGAAAATATTCTTTATTTATGTTTAAACATTTTATTTCGTAATAACTAAGTAAATACCAAACGAAATAACAATATTAAGAACAGTCTGATCCATCACTTGCTCCCTCCGTGTCTTGGCATGTGTTACATGTCCGGGAATGAATACGGGGCAAACATGCCTTCTAACCTTTCTTCGTAAACAACGCATTTAAATTTGAATTAGTGGTTATTACTCCAAAATATGCCCAATGTGACATAAAGCTCAATGACAAAACAGAAGTAAGAATTCTAATGGATAAAATACGCA
Source organism: Acheta domesticus (assembly GCA_031308135.1). Classification (NCBI taxonomy): domain Eukaryota; kingdom Metazoa; phylum Arthropoda; class Insecta; order Orthoptera; family Gryllidae; genus Acheta; species Acheta domesticus. Next base: position 10,548,394 of record JAHLJT010009355.1, on the reverse strand, counting down.
AATAACAATACTTATTTGGCAAGGCGCGTGCGGTACTGAGTGCTGCAACCGTTGCAGAGTTCGGATTATTAATCGGATTATTAACAACCGATCGGCAGTGTCTAAAATCCTGATTTGAGTAACATCAGGTTGAAAATAAAATCAACGAAGAATAGCTCTGAACTCAATAGTGCAACACCAATTATTAACTCGAAATCAACAAAAGTTGTAAGAATTTGGCACTTAGTGCCGCTTCGCTCCCGCCGGAACGTTAACTAGCGTACCCGTGCGAGAACTCTCGCATGTTAAACCCCACTCTTTCCCTATCCATTCGTTTATTCTTTCCATTAAGAAAGAAAATTGTTAATGAAACGTGTTTTACTTGTTTAAAAAATGTATAAATGTAACTTCTAATGTACTTACAGAATACTAAACAAAAATAACAATGCAATTGATGTTGGAAACACATTTTCAATAAAGGTTTATTCAGCATTATAGGAGAGATTTAGCCCTCGTGAGTGTATTAGTTATAGAAGGCATTACTTCCTGGGTAGGACATGACATCCGGAGCCATTCTGTAAGTCGTCTTGCAGGTTTACCCCCTCCAGATACTGCTCCCAGCAGGGAAACACCCCTCCCGAGAAAAGCTGTGAGCTTTTCACTGGTAACTCGACATGTGTATGGCAAGTAGATTTAATGCGAGGAGAAAGGAGGAAACACGGATGGGAAAAGGGAATATTCTGCATGGTTTACGGCCCGTTTGTTAGGGTACTGTTCGCGCAACGAAAACCTGAGAAAAAGAGAGGAAGGAAGAAAATATAAAATGAAATAAAAAGGGAAGGGAGGAAGGAAGGTAGGAAAAGAAAAGAGAATGAAGAAAGAGAGAAATAAATGTGAATAAAGCAACAACAAAGGGAACGAAGACATGCAATGGAGAAAGAGAAGAAAACTGAGTGTTGGCATGCCAATCATGAAATAGGATTCTGGTAAACGAAAGGATTGAAAGGAAACAAAACAATGCGCGCAATAATGAGAATCGATAAAGAAGGAAGTGAAATATCAATAAGAAATAAAGAACATATGGACCATGAAATTAAAAGAAACAATCGAGAAAGAAAAAAAAAGTAGATGTTACAGATGTGAAATGTCACGGCGCCCCTGAGAGGTAGGCAACTCATCGAGCACTGGTGTTCGATCACTACAGGAACTCTCACATTTGGCTACAAGAAGTTCTCAAAGTGAATGAGTTTAGATGTCTGTAAGGTAACGTCCATAAATGTACTGAAGTGGTTAAAGCTGAACAATAAAGACCAAAATCCGATAAAGTCATTGTCAATGACCAGATCGTTTTTGAGAGTGTGTATACTTGAGAGTTGGATGTGTTGCCTATCAGAGGCACCGTGTACAACATATTAAAATAATAGCAAGTTCTGAAGAGAATTTCGCATATAAATTGGATAATATTCACTTGAGGAGTGAAAGAGGAAGGGCGAGGAAAGAAGAGTCAAAGAGGAAGTGAGTGTGTAAGAGAGGGTGAGAAGCCATGGGGTTGGGATGGCGGGAGGAAGGAGGAAAGGGAGGGAAGAAGGCAGACAGTAAAAAGGGATTAACTGATGATAGTGAATCTAATTAGAAGAATGCTGGGAACAGTATAATTATGTCAAATGTTTGACGACACTCTATAGAAAATGTATGTTATATTACAAAAGGTTTTTTTGTGATAAAAGATCCATCTTTCTCTTGATGAAGCGAAGTGACTACATTGTACTTTTCTCTTATGATCTGCAAAAGATAGATGGAATGGACTCCCTGAACATCGCCTCCACGTATAAGACTTCTAGGGTTTAAGGTGAACGATGACAAAGGGGACGCAAAGGGCAGTTCGTGTAAGTCGTGTAGGGGACAGAGCGGGCCCGCAGAGACAGTTCAGTGGATCAACGGCCGTGCCTTACGAGATAAACCGCTCAAAGGAAGGAGAGAGAAAATGAGCGGACGTAGGGAAGAATGAACACCGGGAGGTGAGTCCAAGATAGCAGCAAAAGGCTAAGAAAGGAAAGAGACGCAAAGTACGGGGGATAGTACAGGAAACGGAGGGGAACAAATACTATACTGCGATTTTTCTAACATTGCCCCTCAAGGCCCGTCTTCACAATGGAATATGTCACGGTATTTCTCAGTCGTGCCGCCAGATATCGCATGATCGCGACCGTATCAAGCAGTGCTTGCGATCATGCTATTTCTAGCGGCATGAGGGAGAAAGACGCGAAATGCCATGCGGATATTCCATGGTGGCCATAGGGGCTTGAGAGACAGAGTCAGAAAAATCGCACTATTGTAACTACCTGACGAAGCTGGAGGGCGATACGTGAGAGCGCACAAGACGGAATGAAGGTGGAGGGGCAGATGGCATGACAATGAGAGTGGAGAGAGGTCGGTCATGTGAGCGGGGGAGGAGTAGGCGCAGGCATGTCCGCGGCGCTGGACACGAGGTGAGGAAGAACAGCTGACACGAAAACAGACGCTACCTAGAAGCGTCTCAAACAGCGGGAACAAGAGCGGTAAGTAAGCAGCTCAATGATGGGGGTGGGAAAGAGGATAGCGGGGAAAGCAAACGGGAGCTGTAGAGGTTTCAGATGAGGTCGAAGAGAGGACCGGGAGAAGGGTAGCTGCTAGGTAGGTGTAAGGTAGTAGGGGGAAGGTGGTCTGGCGGTGGACAGAAGACAAAGAGCGGGGACAGGAGATGAAGAGTTGATTGACTGATTATTTCGTGTTTTCCGACGCGTCAAATGGTACATTCATTAGTCCCACAAGTGTAGCGCATGCATGTTTTCTCTGGACTTGGTGCTGATTTTCCTCTGCTGAATGCTGAGATCCGGCGCCGACCTAAACGTCGGTTTGCTGCGTTTTCCACAACCAGGTATCTTCCACCAGCGGGTTCCGCCCCAGGAAATCAAACTCTAAGCTCCCTAATGGTATACCAATTTGAATGGAGGTGTAGTGCATATTTGTGTGTGTGTGTGTGTATGTATCTGTTTATAGGTAAGGGATAAGGATAAGTCAAGAAGGAGGAAGGAACGATCGCGCGAGGTCCTCTGTCCGTTTGTTAGAGTACTGCTCCGGCGTTCCCCTGATGTCGATTGGTGAGACCACAGAATGAAGAGAGGACACAGGAGACGAAGTGCGGAGGCTGCAGACGGACAACGGAGACAGGAGACGGCGAGCGCGGAGGGAAAGAAAGGGACGACGGGGGGCGGGGGCGGGCCGGGGGCGAGCCGCGGGCAAGGCGAGGGCGGGGCGGGGGCGGGGGCGGGGGCGGGGGCGGGGCGGGGCGGAGGCGGGGCGGGGCAGGGGAGGGACGGAGGCGGGGGCGGGGCGGAGGTGGGGCGGGGCGGGGGTGAAGGCGGGGGGCAGGGGCGGGGCGGGGGCGGGGCCGGGCAGGAGCGGTGGCGGGGCGGTGGCGGGGCGGTGGCGGGGCGGCGACGGGGCGGGGGCGGGCCAGCGGTGCGGGGGGCGGTGAATCTCGGCGGGGGTCGCGGTCGTCTGTCTCTATATTTACCGCGGCGGAGCAACTTAAAGCGCGCGCTTTATGGCCTATATTTATGCGCGGAAGGGCGCGCGCCGCAGACAAGGGTTCGGCGCGGGGCCCAGAGGCCAGCCGTCCGGCGCGGGGTGAAATATCGGCGACCTGGAGGGATATACGACGCGAGTAAAGCGCGCCCGGACCGCAGCCCCGCCGCCGCCGCCGCCGCCGCCACAGGGCTCTGTGCCGCGAGCTCCCGCACACCTCAGGGCTCCCAAGCACAAGATCGTATTGGACGTCTACTCCCTTCCGGAAAAATAGTATCCACGTTTACTAAATAAATCAAACATTTTTTAAAAAACATGTAAACTTTCAGTACAGTATATTATTATAAATTAATTTACTGATACATATTTCATGACTTTTTTGGAATACTTTACATTTTTCCGGGGAGATCCCTCTTTCATTGTTGTGGCCGGAATGGAACTGCTTATGTATATTGTAAGTAAATTTGGCCTTACCTCGGCTTCCGAGTAATATGCTCGGAAATGGGAAATTTTGCCAATAAGAAGTTTCATTTCTTGATAAATAAGCTGTGTATGTTGGTAGTTAACAGTTATTTACATCCATCTTAGCAGGATTGTGACGAAGAGCGGGGGTGACAGCCCAGCTTCCGTCTGCCTCCTGACCTGCATGCGCTCAGAAATGAGTATTCCACATTCATCGCGTCAAATAACAAAATCTGCGCCCCAATCAAAGTTCCCCGAGGAAATGAATCTTCCGTCGCGCGCTGCGCCCGCGTCTGGCGACCGAATCTCCCGCCGGCGTCGGAGGAGCCGGAGCGGCGCGGCGCTGCGCATTTGTTTCCTGGACGGGCGCGCCCCGAGCCGTCGTCCTGCGTTCGAATCCGCCGGGCCGCCGTCATTTGTCCTCTTCAGGCGCCGCCCGTGACGCGCGCGCCGCGCCGGGGGCGGAGGGTCCCAGGCCGAGGGCCCGCCCGCTGCTGCTGCTGCTGCTGCAACGACGCGACTCCCACAGCACTGCGCTGCGCGAAAAGTACACTCGAGGAAAAAAGTGCATCCGCTTCTCGTATCCTTCCACTTAATAATAATAATAATAACCGGATATAGTTATCCGGGATTTGGCGAAAAAATCGTGTTTACTTGTCGATGTTGCTGTACCTAGCGATCAAAACGTCGTTACCAAGGAGGCAGAGAAACGTCTTAAATACAAGTTTGGAAATTGAGATCAGCCTAATGTTGGGCGTAAAAGCACAGGTCGTTCCTACAGTTATCGAAGCTCTGGGATTTGTTCCGCAAAATTTGTGTAAGAACTTGTCTAAACTCCCAGGTAGTTCAGTCTGGGAAGTCTCAAGTCTAGGAAGTGCAAGAAATCGCTTTATTTGGAACAGCCCATATTTTGCGCAAAGTATTGTAGAGGCACCTACAGTCCCTAGATCTACTTCTTAGGAAGCTGGTTGCAACCCGGAGTTGACTTCATAATCAACCGACTCATAACATCTTTAGTCGTAATTAGAGGAATAATAATAGTAATAATAATACCAATAAGGAACAATATAAGAGAAGAATAAACAATGGAGAGTTATTTTTAAGATAAATTGCAAAAAATTTAAAGGTACCAAGGAAGAAAGGAGAGGAAAACTGGTGCAAAGTGGTCTGAAGAGAGGAAAACGTAACATAGTGAGAAGATGAAGTACTGGAGAAATAAATAGCACATTAAAAGCAAGTGTTGAAATTGTCTCGTGGTCTATTTTGCAGAACTGTAACATTCTATATCTTGTAATAATACCTCGTTCTTGGACACGGAAAGGTTTTGTCTACTCCTTAATATATCAGTCTTTCGCCTTTCCCTTTGAGGAGTATTTCCAGAACGTACAATTGATTGTCACATAGTGTGATATGGGTTAAATAGCTACTCTTCCGTCAGGGAATGTTTAGCGTTGGTAAATTTTAATTATCTTAGCTGGCGTTCTTTTTTAAAAATAAGTTTTGCTCAATATGTATCCAAATCTCCCTTCACTACCAATCGATGTGTGTCTTTTACTCAGAGTAGCTACCTCAATTTCGTGCAATAAAATTGTGTGAATGTAATAACAAAATATATTCCTGCTTCTTCTCGTACTTAATATTCAATAAAAAACATTTTTCCATTTTGTTCCATGCTTGCGAGCACACCCTCATCAACCAACATCTGTATTCAAGTCAAAATATAATTTTACTTTGAATCTCCGTTTTTACTTTTTTTCTTAATATTCTTATAACTATGTTGTCAAAATATAACGAATGACAAAGTAGGTATGTATAAGCATAATACTATTCTCAACAAAGTTCCAGAAAATTGATTCAATTAAATGTTCCGAATTTTGCAAACTTGAATTCTAATTGACTTGTCTGTCAAACTGTCTGCAGCGATAGCTGTCGCCGTACGCCATGATGACATCAACTGTTGAGTCCTGTTTGTAAGTTTCGTCCACCTGTCGCTATGATCTGCAGTTAGAAATTTATTCCTTATTTAAGCACCATAACTTCTTTCATATATACGGCAGTTTAGAAAGGTTAATAAAGAGGGAAAATCGTATGACGAGGTTGTAAATCAGTAAAAATATTTATCGGCAAAGAGGATCTTTAGACACGACAAGCTGTTCTCGGAAACAGTCTAAAATGCGGACTTCCCCATCCCACATTGTTGCATGATAACACATCATCAAACTAAACACTCACCTCACCACTAATAAAATAATATCTGATGTATGAGATGAAAATTTCCGACCATGCAATGTTCTCATCAATGTGGTAAAAGGCTTTCATGAAATATCTTGCTCTGCTATATAAGTTGTCTCCTTTCAAAGAAGACTGCTGATAGTACACTCACTGCTAGGTGTAGGTGAGGAACGATCCTCGAAAATTTATTTCCTCTCCTTTATTAGATTAGATTAGATTATATTTATTATTAATTCTGCAATTAAGTATCATTACTTGGTGGCAGAATATTAAAATTACAAGAGAGTACTTAATTTAGGAAAAAAACAATAATTAAGAATAATAGTACATAATTTCACAGCGCAAACCTTACTCCAATTCATTTTACTCCACTTCACTTCACTGCACTGCACTTCACAACACTTAACTGTTATGCATTTCTTTCGCATTTCTTTCCCTCCACTACACAACACTGCACTGCACTGCACTGCACTGCACTGCACTGCACTACACGAATATAAATAATAATAATAATAATAATAATAATAATAATAATAATAATGACAATACTACTACAACTACTACTAATAATAACAATTAGACAAATTACTTAATAGGAAATTCTACTTATTTAACAGTAGAAACTTAACAATAATACAATGACCTAAAATATAGATGAATAGCTAGGAAACTAATTTATTTTTAAATTTTCTCAGGTGCAGGTAATAACAGAAGTGACTTACTTAGCTTTTAACTTCGCGGTTGATTGATTAATAGTGATTCCGGACGCGCCAACGGCTAGGATAATTAGTCCCGAAAATGTAGTGCATGTTTTCTCTCGTGAAATGACGGTGATCTTCCCCCGCTGGATGGTGACGGCTAGAGAGGTTGTCCCCAAACAGGTATCTCCCACCAGCAGGGCACCGCCCCAGTCGAGAAAAGCTCTAAGCTACCGACTGGTCTCCTGACATGTGTGGTAGTGAAATGCATGTTAGTGCAAGTGGATGTCACTAAGTGGTGAGAATATGACGTGGAAGGGGAAGGAAGAACGCGCGCGGTTCATGGCCCGTTTTTTAGAGTACTACTCCGGTATTTGCCTGATGTTGATTCCAGAAACCACTCAAAACTATCGATCAGAGCAGCCGGCCGCTGGAATTCTCTTCCTGACAGCGCCTGAATTCAACCCAGCTGACAAGCACGTGTCGAAAATCCTGACACTGTCGGGACTCGAACCTAGGACCTCCCAGACAGAGGCACTGCTGTGACATCAGTTGTTGCCCTGAGCTATCTCTCCCTGCTCAACTGCACGGTGAAATCACTTATTCTTTACTCGGGATTCGAACCCTCAACCGTGGGCACTGCCAACACGGACGCTATTTGAGGGCCACTGAAGGGTGAGTGAAGCAGGCAACGAGAGCTGCACAATGGAAATGAGGGAAGGGCGAGAGGGAGAAGGGCAGAGGGAGAAGGGCAGCGGGCGACGCGCGGCGAACGCGGTTTCCAACTTGAAGCGGCGGCGCAGGGACGACGCGGGCGGCGGCGAACTTCGCGTGCGCAGCGCTTCCTAAGCCGGCGCGGCGCGGGCGGTGAGGAGCGGGGTTGGGGCCGCGAGGACGGAGGAGGTCAGGGGCGGAAACGGAGATGGATAGCGAGCTGGGGGAGGAAGTCAGGGCGAGGGTGAGTGCGTAGGCGGAAGTGTAAGCGTGGGCGAGGGCGTGGGCAGGGCATGGGCGAGGGGTGGGGGAGGGCATAGGAGAAGGCATGAGCAATGGAATGGGCGAGGGCATGGGGAAAGGCATGGGTGAGGGCATGGGCGAGGGCGTTGGGAAGGACCTGGGCCAAGGCGTGGGCGAGGGCATGAGTGGGGGCGCGGGAGAGGGCGTGGGAGAGGACGTGGGCCAGGGCGTAAGCTAGGGCGTGGGCTTGGGCACGGGAGAAGGACTGGGCGAGGGTATGGGCAAGGGCATGATCGAAGGCTTGGGAGAGGGTATGGACGAGGGCATGAGCGACGGCGTGAGGGAGGGCATGGGCGAAGGCATGGGCGAGGGCATAGGTAACGGCATGAGCGAGGGCATGGGCGAGGGCGTGGAGGAAGACGTGGGCCAGAGCGTGGGCTAGGGCGTGGGCGAGGGCACGGGGGAACGCATGGGCGAGGGTATGTGCAAGGGCGTGGGTGAGGGCATTGGCTAAGGCACTGGAGAAGGAATGGGCGAGGGTATGGGCAAGGGCATGATCGAGGGCTTGGGAGAGGGCATGGGCGAGGGCGTGAGGGAGGGCATGGGCGAGGGCGTGAGGGAGGACGTGGGCCAGGGTGTGGGCTAGGGCGTGGGCGAGGGCACGGGAGAAGGCATGGGCGAGGGTACGTGCAAGTGCGTGTGTGAGGGCGTGGACGTGACTGACAGCAAGGCCTTGGGCGAGGGCGGGGTGCTGGTGAGGGCATGGGCGGGGAGTGCGGATGTGTGGGAGGCGGAGGTGGTGACGAGGGAGGCCGCGGCGAGGGAGGCTGGGTGGGAGGGTGGGAGGGTGGGCGGGGCGGGGCGGGGAGCGCCGGGGAGCGAAGCGCGGGTGGGCGCGTCCTATCGACCTCCTTGCTGAGCGCGCGCCGCCGGCAGTCTCCGCCAGCCGTCTGTCTGCGCGCCGGAAGATTTGCTTCTCCTTTGTGCGCGCCCTGATGCGATCGCGCCGCCGCCGCCTCACGCTCTCCCTCCGCGGGCGTTTAGCGGCTGATACACGAGATACACGCGTGCCTCTGACGACCACGTGAGACTTCGTGCAAACATCATCACGCACACACGCAGATAGACGTCGACGAAACCTTTGGACGAACTCGTGGTTTGAAAGACAATGATAAGAGTTTTCTGTTACCCACACCTATCGCCTGAGAGTTTTGCTCAGATAATGCTTACGTGAAGATATTCTGTAACACCGCAGCTATTTTAGAAAATATTGAAATGAAAAAAAAGTATCTATCGAACGATTAACATTATATTATAGTACATTTAATACTTCTTCCTTTTTAGTTTTCTTCGTTTGTTTCTTGACAACGGATATTCGATATCATTACTTCGATATTATTACATTTTTTACTACTTAAGGGGAAAAAATGCTTGAAAACATGAAAATAAAAATTAATGCTCTTATTCTCGTTTCCCTTTCGGATGAACTTTTTTTTTTATTGATTTATGTTGGTTGTGCATAGGTCAATTTAAGTATCAACGTTACAGATGTCTGAAACATTTACGTGCTAACTTATATTTAAAACTCTCTTCTAAAACTTAAATCTAACATTACGTTGAGGATGCCCTATTGGGCCCTCTATTCAGTTCCAAATGCGGAGAAGGTTTTTAGGAATATATTGTACGGATATCTGTATTTTATTCTTGTGTGGTTAGGAATTTTTGCGAGTCTGAAAGTTTCAACGGAAGGGATTTGGGGTAAATAACAGTAAAACTTAGTAGTTAAGTATGTGATATTCAATGGGTTCAAAGTTGAGGTCTTTCTGATGCTGAGGATTCGGATGAACTAAACGAAAGTTGTCAGAATTTGAAACTTTACTTCATTAAAGATTACCACATTTTTGCCCGTAGCGAATTAAAATTTCAAAACAATAGTGCAAGACGTAATTGTGTTCCACACATTCACACATATCTGTCCCAAACCTTCTAAGAAAAATTCTTTACAGAAAAGACCTTTCTTAGTTCTCAACATCAGCTGAGCGGATTACTTCCCTGTAACGGTCGCATTCTATCAATAAGCACCGCATGTTCCGTGAATCAACAATTCAACACACATCGCCAACATGCTTTGTCCCGAGCGCTCCTCCAAGGGATCTCGGGGGTCGCCGGCACCGAGCTCGTTGTCAACACGTTCGCGCACGATTCCACGCCAAACAGCGCGGGTCTTATTAGGAGGCTGGGCCCGGCCTGCAGGCGGGGCGGATATTGCACAGCAAAGAGAGCGGCTGCTCAAAGGAGCTTCGCTGCTTCATAAGAAGCCGGACAGGATATTGGAACCCCCGGCCCGGGCGCGATATTCAAAACTCAGGATGCAGATTGCATTTCGCGTCCAAGAGGAAGTGATAGTTTTAATCTATTATTTTTTAATCGCTTGCTTATAACGGGTTTTGCAACACTCAGCTCGATATCAATTCCACAAATGTTCACATTCTTCTTACTTTTTCCATTAAAGAGCCGTAAACTCGTTTTACTCAAGGCCTAATTGGAACAAAACTGGATTTATTTATTAACTGATTGCTTATTTTGTTTTTTGGCCTCAACTGCTATGGTCTTTAGTCCCTTTTTGTAGAGAATGTGATGAGAAAGTGATAGTTTTAATCTCTCTATTTTTTAATCGCTTCCTTATAACGGGTTTTGCAATACTCAGCTCGATATCAATTTCACAAATTTTCACATTCTTCTCCCTTTTTTCTATTGAGAAGATCCCTAAACTCGTTTTACTCAAGGCCTAATTGCAACAAATTTGGATTTATTATTAACTGATTGCTTATTTTGTTTTTTGGCCTCAACTGCTATGGTCTTTAGTCCCTTTTTGTAGTGAATGTTTACCGCGGGAGGTGGCGATGTAAAATTGATACGTCCTTTTTGTTAATTGCTTACAGTCTAACATCTTTTTCTATCATAATGTTTTGCAGATATCTGAATTTAAAAAATTATACCCAAGTGTAACCAATTGGCCGACGACGCGTACATCTCCATTAAGTGACCGTGAACGTCTTTAATTTCACATTAAGTCCCTATCGAGGGCCCCTGAGACTTTTACTCTGCAAATACGACGTCGCTGACAAACCGCCAATCCTTGAGAATATTTCGTGAATACAAATATTTCGAACGAAAATTTCAACTTTAAGAATTTGTATACTTTCAAAATAAAGCATTCACAATGTCCGTCTAACGGCTGTAGATCAACTCGGAATTTCCTTGTTTTTTTTTTATTCTATTCGCTTAAGTTAAAGGAAATAAAATACCCAAAACCTTCGTCAAGCTATTTTCTACAAAGTTTTAGAAATAGTTTTCTTGAATAATGAGTCATTATAATTCATACTGTACCGCAGATCTTCTTATACACCATTTCATTTTTTTCTCAGTCCCCACCTCATCCCCCCTCACCCTCACCATCAGTCCCCACGTCACCATATTGACACTTTCTATGGCTCGTCACTTACGGATAACTTAAACATTTACTACTGTCGGAGGAGAATACGTAAACACCAAGTGCCCCAACAGTTTGTAAATACTTGGAAAAGTATTTCCGAGTGAGAAACAATACGACTGGAGATTACAAAGTTAAGATTTTACGTTTTCTCTTATGATGTAATTAAAATACCATACAATCCTATTCAAAGTGAAGAAAATTTAAATATATCATCTCACAGCTGGACGAAATGTTACAATGAAGTACCTTTCATCCAGCGCGCTTATCATTTCTATATTCAAATTAAGACGGATGACTGATGAATCCTTTCCTTTCGTCCTTCTAACACACCAGCGA
>JAHLJT010009355.1:10387676-10535667 GCA_031308135.1 Acheta domesticus | reverse complement strand
ATCTCCCGCCGGCGTCGGAGGAAGCCGGTGCGGGCGGCGCTGCGCTTTGTTTCGCTGGACGTGGCGCGCCCCGAGCCGTCGTCCTGCGTTCGAATCCGCAGGGCCGCCGTCATTTGTCCTCTTCAGGCGCCGCCCGTGACGCGCGCGCCGCGCCGGGGGGCGGAGGGTCCCAGGCCGGGGGCCCGCCCGCTGCTGCTGCTGCTGCTGCAACTACGCGACTCCCACAGCACTGCGCTGCGCGAAAAAATACACTCGAGGAGGAAAGTGCTTCCGCTTCTCGTATCCTTCCACGTATTATTATTATTATTATTATTATTATTATTATTATTATTATTATTATTATTATTATTATTATTATTATTATTATTATTATTATTCCTCTAAATCACGACAAAAGATGTTATGTGTCGGCTGAATATACAATCCACTCCATCCTATTATTATTATTATTATTAATTATTATTATTATTATTATTATTATTATTATTATTATTATTATTATTATTATAACCGTCAGTCCTTCCACACAGAAAAGGTGGTCCAAATACACTCACTTAGCTATAGAAATAAAACAACAGTGGAAAAATGGAGAAAGTTTACACAATACCCATCATTGTGTCCACAACTGGTGTCATCCCAACAACTTTGCATAACAGCCTACAACAGTTGAAAATGCCAAAGACATTGTACATGGAGTTACAGAAAGTTGTCATCCTCATACTTGCGCAATAGTCAGAAAGTTCCTCAACAATAGTATTACTCATTCCTAATACATGTAATCCTGCTTCGACATCGAAAAGGGCCGTTACTTGGCAAGAGCCCGTACGGTTACCTCAATCCTGAGATTTTTATCCAGAGACAGAATTGTGAAATTATATTAGTAATAATAATAATAATAATAATAATAATAATAATAATAAGAATATAAAATCGTGTCTACTTGTCGATGTTGCTGTACCTTGCGATCAAAACTTATACCCAAGGAGGCAGAGAAACGTCTTAAATACAAGTTTGGAATTGAGATCAGCCTAATGTTGGGCGTAAAAGCACAGGTCGTTCCTACAGTTATCGAAGCTCTGGGATTTGTTCTCGCAAAATTTGTGTAAGAACTTGTCTAAACTCCAGGTAGTTCAGTCTGGGAAGTCTCAAGTCTAGGAAGTGCAAGAAATCGCTTTATTTGGAACAGCCCATATTTTGCGCAAAGTATTGTAGAGGCACCGACAGTCCCTAGATCTACTTCTTAGGAAGCTGGTTGCAACCCGGAGTTGACTTCATAATCAACCGACTCATAATATCTTTAGTCGTAATTAGAGGAATAATAATAGTAATAATAATACCAATAAGGAATAATATAAGAGATAGAAATAAACAATGGAGAGTTATTTTTAAGATAAATTGCAAAAAATTTAAAGGTACCAAGGAAGAAAGGAGAGGAAAACTGGTGCAAAAGTGGTCCGAAGAGAGGAAAACGAAACAGAGTGAGAAGATGGAGTACTGGAGAAATAAATAGCACATTAAAAGCAAGTGTTGAAATTGTCTCGTAGTCTATTTCGCAGAACTGTAACATTCTATATCTTGTAATAATACCTCGTTCTTGGACACGGAAATGGTTTTGTCTATTCCTTAATATATCAGTCGTTTGCCTTTCCCTTTGAGGAATATTTCCAGAATGTACAATTGATTGTCACATAGTGTGATATGGGTTAATAGCTACTCTTCCGTCAGGGAATGTTTAGCGTTGGTAAATTTTAATTATCTTAGCTGGCGTTCTTTTTTAAAAAATAGTTTTGCTCAATATGTATCCAATCTCCCTTCACTACCAATCGATGTGTGTCTTTTACTCAGAGTAGCTACCTCAATTTCGTGCAATAAAATTGTGTGAATGTAATAACAACATACATGTCCTGCTTATTCTCGTACTTAATATTCAATAAAAAACATTTTTCCATTTTGTTCCATGCTTGCGAGCACACCCGCATCAACCAACATCTGTATTCAAGTCAAAATATAATTTTACTTAGAATCTCCGTTTTTACTTTTTTTTTAATATTCTATAACTATGTTGTCAAATATAACGAATGACAAAGTAGGTATGTATAAGCAGAATACTATTCTCAACAAAGTTCCAGAAAATTGATTCAATTAAATGTTCCGAATTTTGCAAACTTGAGTTCTAATTGACTTGTCTGTCAAATTGTCTGCAGCGATAGCTGTCGCCGTGCGCCATGATGACTTCAACTGTTGAGTCCTGTTTGTAAGTTTCGTCCACCTGTCGCTATGATCTGCAGTTAGAAATTTATTCCTTATTTAAGCACCATAACTATCTTTCATCTATGCGGCAGTTTAGAAAGGTTAATAAAGAGGGAAAATCGTATGACGAGGTTGTAAATCAGTAAAAAGATCTATCGGCAAAGAGGATCTTTAGACACGACAAGCTGTTCTCGGAAACAGCCTAAAATGCGGACTTCCCCATCCCACATTGTTGCATGATAACACATCATCAAACTAAACACTACACGGCCCACCACTAATAACAATAATTCTGATGTATGAATGAAAAGTTCCGTGACCATGCCAATGTTCTTCAATCCAATGTGGTTAAAGGCTTTCATGAAATATCTTGCTCTGCCTATATAAGTTGTCTCCTTTCAAAGAAGACTGCTGATAGTACACTCACTGCTAGGTGTAGTGAGGAACGATCCTGGCAAATTTATTCCTCTCCTGTTATTGTGCAGGTAATAACAGAAGTGACTTACTTAGCTTTAACTTCGCGGTTGATTGATTGATAGTGATTCTGGGGCGCGCCAACTGCTAGGATAATTAGTCCCGAAAATGTAGGTGCATGTTTTCTCTCGTGAAATGACTGTGATCTTCCCCCGCTGATGGTGACGGCTAGAGAGATTGTCCCAAGAGGTATCTCCACCAGCAGGGCACCGCCCTAGTCGGAAAAAGCTCTAGCTCCCGACCTAATCTCCTGACATGTGTGGTAGTGAAATGCATGTTAGTGCAAGTGGATGTCACTAAGTGGTGAGAATATGACGTGGAAGGAAGATCGCGCGCGGTCCATGGCCCGCTTTTTAGGGTACTCTCCGGTATTTGCCTGATGTTGATGCTGATTCAGAAAACACGCATAACTATCGATCAGAGCAGCCGGCCGCTAGAATTCTCTTCCTGACAGCGAACTGAATTCAACCCAGCTGACAAGCACGTGTCGAAAATCCTGACACTGTCGGGACTCGAACCTAGGACCTCCCAGACAGAGGCACTGCTGTGACAATCAGTTGTTGCCCTGATCTATCTCTTCCTGCTCAACTGCACGGTGAAATCACTTATTCTTTACTCGGGATTCGAACCCTCACCGTGGGCACTGCCACACGGACGCTATTTGAGGGCCACTGAAGGGTGAGTGAAGCCAGGCAACGAGAGCGGCACAATGGAAATGAGAGAAGGGCAGAGGGAGAAGGGCAGCGGGCGACGCGCGAGAAACGCGGTTTTCCAACTTGAAGCGGCGGCGCAGGGACGACGCGAGCGGCGGCGGCGAACTTCGCGTGCGCAGCGCTTCCTAAGCCGGCGCGGCGGCGAGGCGCGGGGCTGGCGGCCGCGAGCGCGGAGGTCAGGGGCGGGAAACGGAGACGGATAGCGAGCTGGGGGAGGAAGTCAGGGCGAGGGTGAGTGCGTAGTGTGTAAGCGTGGGCGAGGGCTTGGGCAGGGCACGGGCGAGAGGGGTGGGGGAGGGCATAGGAGAAGGCATGGGCAATGGAATGGGCAAAGGCATGGGGAATGGCATGGGTGAGGGCACGGGCGAGGGCGTTGGGAAGGATCTGGGCCAGGGCGTGGGCGAGGGCATGAGTGGGGGCGCGGGCGAGGGCGTGGGGGAGAGGACGTGGGCCAGGGCGTAAGCTAGGGCGTGGGCTAGGGCACGGGAGAAGGACTGGGCGAGGGTATGGGCAAGGGCATGATCGAAGGCTTGGGAGAGGGTATGGACGAGGCATGAGCGACGGCGTGAGAGGAGGCACATGGGCGAAGGCATGGGCGAGTGGCAATAGGTAACGGGCATGAGCGAGGGCAAATGGAGGGGGCGTGGGTGGAAGACGTGCGCCAGGTTGTGGGCTAGGGCGTGGGCGAGGGCACGGGAGAGAGGCATTGGCGAGGGTTTGTGGCAAGGGACGTGGTGAGGGCATTGACTAAGGCACGGGAGAAAGGCAATGGGCGAGGGTATGGGCAAGGGCGGTGGACGTGACGATGACAGCAAGGCCTTGGGGCGAGGGCGAGGAGCGCTGGTGGAGGGCATGGGCCGGGGAGTGCCTGTGGCGGATGTGTGGGAGGCGGAGGCCCCTGCCGGAGTGGTGACGAGGGAGGGTGGCTGTGGTGGAAGGGTGGGGGGCGGGGCGGGGGGCGCCGGGGAGCGAAGCGCGGGTGGGCGCGTCCTATCGACCGTCCGGTGCTGAGCGCGCGCCGCCGGCAGTCTCCGCCAGCCGTCTGTCTGCGCGCCGGAAGATTTGCTTCTCCTTTGTGCGCGCCCTGATGCGATCGCGCCGGCCGCCTCACGCTCTCCCTCCTCGCGGGCGTTTAGCGGCTGATACAACGAGATACACGCGTGCCTCTGACGACCACGTGAGACTTCGTGCAAACATCATCACGCACACACGCAGATAGACGTCCACGAAACCTTTGGACGAACTCGTGGTTTGAAAGACAATGATAAGAGTTTTCTGTTACCCACACCTATCGCCTGAGAGTTTGCTCAGATAATGCTTACGTGAAGATATTCTGTAACACCGCAGCTATTTTAGAAAATATGAAATGAAAAAAAAAGTATCTATCAAACTATTAACATTATATTATAGTACGTTGAATACTTCTTCCTTTTTAGTTTTCTTCGTTTGTTTCTTGACAACGGATATTCGATATCATTACTTTCGATATTATTACATTTTTTTACTATTTAAGGGGGAAAAATGCTTGAAAACATGAAAATAAAAATTAATGCTCTTATTGTCGTTTCCCTTTCGGATGAACTTTTTTTTATTGATTTATGTTGGTTGTGCATAGGTCAATTTAAGTATCAACGTTACAGATGTCTGAAACATTTACGTGCTAACTTATATTTAAAACTCTCTTCTAAAACTTAAATCTAAACATTACGTTGAGGGTGCCCTATTGGGTCCTCTATTCAGTTTCAAATGCGGAGAAGGTTTTTAGGAATATATTGTACGGATATCTGTATTTTATTCTTGTGTGGTTAGGAATTTTTGCGAGTCTGAAGGTTACAACGGAAGGGATTTGGGGTAAATAACAGTAAAAGTTAGTAGTTAAGTATGTGATATTCAATGGGTTCAAAGTTGAGGTCTTTCTGATGCTGAGGATTCGGATGAACTAAACGAAAGTTGTCAGAATTTGAAACTTTACTTCATTAAAGATTACCACATTTTTTGCCCGTAGCGAAATAAAAATTTCAAAACAATAGTGCAATACGTAATTGTGTTCCACACATTCACACATATCTGTCCCAAACCTTCTAAGAAAAAATTCTTTACAGAAAAGACCTTTCTTCGTTCTCAACATCAGCTGAGCGGATTACTTCCCTGTAACGGCGCATTCTATCAATAAGCACCGCATGTTCCGTGAATCAACAATTCAACACACATCGCCAACATGCTTTGTCCCGAGCGACTCCTCCAAGGGATCTCGGGGGTCGCCGGCACCGAGCTCGTTTGTCAACACGTTCGCGCACGATTCCACGCCAAACAGCGCGGGTCTTATTTAGGAGGCTGGGCCCGGCCTGCAGGCGGGGCGGATATTGCACAGCAAAGAGAGCGGCTGCTCAAAGGAGCTTCGCTGCTTCATAAGAAGCCGGACAGGATATTGGAACCCCCGGCCCGGGCGCGATAATTCACAACTCAGGATGCAGATTGCATTTCGCGTCCAAGAGGAAGTGAATAGTTTTAATCTATTATTTTTTAATCGCTTGCTTATATCGGGTTTTGCAACACTCAGCTCGATATCAATTCCACAAATGTTCACATTCTTCTTACTTTTTCTATTAAAGAGCCGTAAACTCGTTTTACTCAAGGCCTAATTGGAACAAAACTGATTTATTTATTTATTAACTGATTGCTTATTTGTTTTTTTGGCCTCAACTGCTATGGTCTTTAGTCCCTTTTTGTAGAGAATGTGATGAGAAAGTGATAGTTTTAATCGCTTGCTTATAACGGGTTTTGCAACACTCAGCTCGATATCAATTCCACAAATGTTCACATTCTTCTTACTTTTTCTATTAAAGAGCCGTAAACTCGTTTTACTCAAGGCCTAATTGGAACAAAACTGATTTATTTATTTATTAACTGATTGCTTATTTTGTTTTTTGGCCTCAACTGCTATGGTCTTTAGTCCCTTTTTGTAGAGAATGTGATGAGAAAGTGATAGTTTTAATCGCTTGCTTATAACGGGTTTTGCAAACACTCAGCTCGATATCAATTCCACAAATGTTCACATTCTTCTTACTTTTTCTATTGAGAAGAGCCCTAAACTCATTTTACTCAAGGCCTAATTGGAACAAAATTTGGATTTATTTATTAACTGATTACTTACTTTGTTTTTTCGCCTCAACTGCTATGGTCTTTAGTCCTTTTTGTAGTGAATGTTTTACCGCGGGAGGTGGCGATGTAAAATTGATACGTCCTTTTTGTTAATTGCTTATAGTCTAACATCTTTTTCTATCATAATGTTTTGCAGATATCTGAATTTAAAAAATTATACCCAAGTGTAACCAATTGGCCGACGACGCGTACAGCTCCATTAAGTGACCGTGAACGTCTCTAATTTCACAGGTAAGTCCCTATCAAGGGGACTGAGACTTTTACCCTGCAAATACGACGTCCGCTGACAAACCGCCAATCCTTGAGAATATTTCGTGAATAACAAATATTTCGAACGAAAATTTCAACTTTAAGAATTTGTATACTTTCAAAATAAAGCATTCACAATGTCCGTTCTAACGGCTGTAGATCAACTCGGAATTTCCTTGTTTTTTTATTCTATTCGCTTAAGTTAAAGGAAAATAAAATACCCAAAACCTTCGTCAAGCTATTTTCTACTAAGTGTTAGAAATAGTTTTCTTGAATAACGAGTCATTATAATTCATAGTGTACCGCAGATCTTCTTATACCACCATTTCATTTTTTCTCAGTCCCCACCTCACCCGCAACACGTTACCGTCACCATATTAACACTTTCTATGGCACGTCACTTACGGATAACTTAAATATTTACTAATGTCGGAGGTGAATACGTAACCCTAATTGCCCCAACAGTTTGTAAATACTTGGAAAAGTATTTCCGAGTGAGAAACAACACGACTGGAGATTACAAAGTTAATATTTTACGTTTTCTCTTATTATGTAATTAAAAATACCATACAATCCTATTCAAAGTGAAGAAAATTTAAATATATCATCTCACAGCTGGACGAAATGTTACAATGAAGTAGCTTTCATCCAGCGCGCTTATCATTTCTATATTCAAATTAAGACGGATGTCTGATGAATCCATTCATCTTCTAACACACCTGCGACATGATTGACACAAAAGATAACGTTATTTTCTGACCGTTGAACGAGTTCGCATTCGTTCATTATTGATATTTTTGTCAATTTGCTTATAATGCATGGTGCTGGATAAAAACAAACGACAGATAGTACATTATTCCCTACACTTATAAATATTGTACGTAGCTATTTCTCAGAAATCAACGAAATAAACACTCGCGTCATAAACGTAAATTCAATGTAGGACATACTTTTTTAAACCACGCAAAGCAATATTAAACTACGATTCCTTGACGGTGATGGGTCACGAAAGTAGAAATGGAACACGAAGATTCCAGGTTTCCTGGAAGAGATGCTAACACCATTGGGCATAATTTCGTCGAAGAAAGGAAGGAAACAGTCAAAACATTTCCAAGAATTTAATTCTAGAAAATAGAAAAGTAGCGAGTGAAACTGTGAAATAATGACAGCAAAAAACATATTTAACTCTTTGTTCTCGTTGTAAAATTCAAGCTCGATGAATACATTGTGAAAAAAGTATTAAATTTGTTACCAAAAGTATTAAATAATATATAAATAAACGATAAACAAAAAATTAAAAGCATTATATATAAGTAAAAAGTATATTTTTGTTTCGTTATCATCCAGGGAAAAAGCAGCCCTTATTAAACTAATTCTCATGTAGCATCAAAGCCACATGTGAGAGCCTAGTGTTGTCAGACGTACCAGCATCCTGGTACTTTTACCAGGATATAAATAAAGATACCATGTACCAGGATGAAGGCATTTACGTTTAAATACCAAGATTTTAAGTCCACAGTAATTAATTATGTAATTTAAGATGCATTTAATACTTTCTTATTCAATGGGGTATCAGTATTACAAATATCTACAATACTTGTGAAAGCACTTCGGTAAAAACATTAGGGTGACACAGGATGAACCTTTTCTAGCACATGCTTTTGTAGAAAAGGATAGAACGTTCCATTTCTTCCATTTAGTTTATCGATATAAAATGAATCAAAATCGAGTTAACTTTAACGAACTTCCCTTGCGCGTTAGACACATAATAGTTATAATATGAACAATTTCAGAATTTAAATCAATTAACATTGGTGCCAGGATTTTAGTGAACGTACCAGGATTTTTTCAGGTTGATATCGGAATTTACATTTAAACATCTGGCAACGCTGGACGGGCGTGATCGAAACAATCGACGGCTGCACGGAGTCTAAAGGGCAAGCGTGCGTGCGTGCGCACCCAAGTAAGCACCTCCATACGCACACATCCCACACACGGTTCATCGCGTTCCAGGCTCTAATTACACGCTCTATAAATATCCCAGGGCCACAGGAAACCACTACAGGCGATTAATTATGATCGGACACCCACTGACTACCGCTTTTTCGGACCTTGTGGCAATGTTTGTTGTATCAGCTTCATCTCATAAATGTTATTGGTTAAGGTGCAATCGATGGGCATTATTTAGTGGAGAAGAAGGATTAAATTTTAAGGGGAGACGTGACATAGAATACGAAAAAAAGAGGCATCTTATTATAGGAGATACAAAAAGGCAAGTCGAAAACGAACAAATGTCTTCTTTATTTAATGTTTAAGTATTAAAAAGTATGTAAAATTCATGTTGTCATAATAAAACTGAATGCATGTAATTACAACGCGATAAGAAAAAATAACGAGATCAGTATATCCATAACAGTTAAAAATGTAATAATTCTTCTCTTCTGGTACGACAGAGCGGTGAAAAAAGACTTAGTTGACAAAATCATCATCAGATAACAGTTATTTATTACATTTCATACATATTTAAACAAAATGTTTCAGCTATGTTCATGTTTTTCTTATCGTTTACAGTAATTTGAGTACCTGGCCATGGGGGAGGGGGCAATATTACAGAATTATCATATAATCGCAGCATGCAAGTGTCGTTTCTTTCGTGAAAGTTCCATAGCGTGATCTGTGGCCAATTTTTTGGTTTTGTTCAGACATAATTGCATTTTCAGTCTCGTTTCATTATAGCATTCAGGATAAGAGCAAGTAATATAATGTTACTATTTTTTAATTTGTAAGAATAATAGATATTTTCAAAAATAACCACAGCCACGTACTTTTTTCATTGATTTTTTCCACTGTAAAATATGTAAAAAAGCAGCACTCTTATTGCCTTCATTATCTCGTGATCTTGTCTGCACGGGAACTTACTGAAAGAATGACTACCTAATATGGTTATTTATTTGAGAGATTGCCATTTTCGTAGGTTGTCCAGTATTTTGAACACCAAATGAAAAAATAATCCACCAGTAATGTTGTACGATATAAAAATATTTTGTAAGGTTATATGAAGTCCTTTGTTTATTGATTTGCAACTAATACATTCAAAAGATGGAGAATAGATTCAAGCTTCTGGATTGATGGCCCATTTCCCGGTAGCAGCACTAATCAGTTATTTAGCCCGTGAGCAATGCTATCCCCCCTAGCTTCACTGGAGAACACCAAACACCTCACCGGCACGGCCAGTGCTACAATAAGCCGGTGTCCCCTGCAGGAAGACCAAATTTTCAATACATCATATTGTCATAAAAATGACAATAATATAAAAATTCAGAAATTTCAGAAGATGTGCGGATCTATATGAAACTCTCAGACAGAAAGTACGTACACACAACCCGAACGGGAAAAGGAGTAGAGGGAGACTAATAAGACGAAGGAAGGAAACACTTGAAAACGGAAGGGGCCAATACGCTCAATCCAAGACGACGTCGATCACGGGCGGATCCAGCCGATCATTTCGAGGGGGGGGGGGCATTGTAATGTTTGTTAAAAATAAACATATGTTTATTATTTTGTTTGTTATTTATTAACAGGAGATATGACACCATACAATATTATTGTTTAAATAATTACATAATTGGAAATAATAAATATTGAAATCAATTTTGCCAAATAAAGGAAAGTTACCGAATACTCTAGGCCTTTTTGAGGGGGCCATGGCCCCTATGGCCCCTCTCGGGTCCGCCAGTGATGTCGATGATGACGATGAGATTGTGTATTTAATATTTTTCGTTTCTGCCTATATTACTAATATATATCATAAGTTGGTTCATCATTTATAAGACAGAAATCTTTTAATAACAGCTTTATATATTAAAAGAACAAATTTTCCACAACGTTTCGGAAACATTTGGTTTCCATCATCACGTGACAAATAATATAATATATAAAAACAATGGAAAAGTGCAGAACAGAGGAATTACATGATGATTGTGGCTGTACGCCGTCCCATAGATTCGCGTGAGGGTGTGCGCTGGAGGGAGGGCCTCCAAAAGCGCGGCGCTCGGGGCCTGTGTGTGTGAGTGTGAGTGTGTGTGTGTGTGAGTGTGAGTGTGTGTGTGTGTTGAGTGTGTGTGTGTGTGTGTGTGTGTGCGTGCGTGCGTGGACGCCGGCGGGGGCGTGACTGGCAGCAAACGGTCGCGACGCCTGGAGGGCGGTCGCGTAAGCTCTGGCGGCACATAGCCTCCGGGTCCTTCGCCGCCCACCGCCCTCCCCCAGGGCGCCCCAGCACCACCCCACCAACAGGGCAACTGTTCTCGCTGGCCTTCCGCCCCGCAGTTTCGACACTAGAAATGTAGAATTCAGACGCTACCGCGAGGAGAAGGTTAACGGCAGGTTGCTCTGATAGGTAGATTCGGTTCTCTGATGAATGTATGTATTTGGTATTTTGAGTCGTCTTTGCCGGCTAGCTAATGGTGTTCCCCACGCTTGGGCTTAGTTTAATTCCTATACTTCGAAGGGGGGGGAGAGAGTTGTAGTGAACATGACGTTTTGCCTTCACCTTAATTAGTGAACTCCACCTACATGAGCTTTTCTTCGTGACACAGCTACACATAAAAACAGCAGATTTTAAAAAAAAGCTATCTATTTTTGCCAATTTATTTATCCGATGAATACCTGGTAAATACACGAGCGGTACCCTACCAAACAGGCCAAGGGTCGCGAACGATCTCCTCTTCTTTATCTTTGTCCCCCAACTCCTCTAACATAAACTTTCACTTTCATGCACTTACATACGACCTTCTCTTCATGATGGAGTCAAAAGTTTGGAGGTTGTCCCAGCTGCGGCGGTGCCCCACTGGCGAAGAAATATGGAGGGGGAAACATCCTTTACGCCGACGTGTGGGTCGTCTGATCTCATGTTCTAGCACCGCCGTCACTTTCGTACACTACATGCACAGGACTAATGATCTAAGCTAGTGGTTGCCAAACTTGTTAAGCTTTTGAGCAACCATACCGTTTTCTATTCCACTGAGCTACTAAGAAACCAAGGCAGAATTTGTTTTTCAAATCTGTTTATTGTCTATAAACAGACACATATATTAAATATGAAACAATTTTTAATAAAACTATACAAGAAAAATAAATTGAAATGAAATTACACATTACAAAAAAATGAAATACGGTTTTTAACAAATTATTCATGTAAGAACAGATTTTTCATCAGACTTTTTAATGAGAAGAATGGCACTCTTTCTTTTCATTAACATTTTTTTTATGTTGGGATAGAAAGTTGTGACTGCCATTTGCATACAGTTATCTAAATGTTCACCAGTGAGTATGTGTCTGTACTTGTTGTGCTCTGTAGAACAAGTTCAGGTTAACCAACCTTGAGGATGACCGCGATCTGCGGAAAATTGACCTGCGAGCTACTAGTAACTCGCGATCCACGGTTTGCCGATCACTGATCTAAGCAATTTACGCGTCAAAAAATACTCGCTCTTTTCCTCGACCCACAGGGCCCAGTAAAATTAGGAAAGTAGAATAGTTGTAAGGCAACTAATGCATATGAAAAATTGTAACTGGACTACGTAATACCGAAAGAAAAATATATATGAATAAAAATACACACTTTTAACTGCCAACGTAAGCGCCTCATCCGTAATTAACTATGGTGAAGTCTTCCCCGTACATTTCACGGATGAATACGTCTACTCCATTTTTTAAGCGTCAATTTCCAAGATTCTTTCACTGGAATCTATTCGAGAACGATTGGCTGATAGATCCATCAAATTAATGGTGGGATGCGGTCTACTCTACGCTCATCTTTCAAACATTATTTCGTACATATCATCAATGAGTGGATAAGTGCCAGAGTTGCCTAACCCACTAGGTTGTGAAGCCACTTTTCCTCTACGACATGGCTGTGAACTATCAGTTGTACAAGAACCAAACTTTTTAATTCTTGTGAATGAATGAATGATTTATTTGTTCGTATTGTCTGTTCGAGCCAATTCATTCATGCATGAATTCATTCATTCACAGGGATAAAGAATTATGGCACTAATAATACATCATTCAGAACCATACTTCATAAGAAGGGGATTCATGACTTCGTGGGTCCTTTATTCCAAGCCACGGAAATTCTTCACCTCACGTGACAAACACAATATTCGAATTACGAACGAAGCGGGATACGTCTGCCCTTAATATAATCCCATGATTTTCTATTTCTTTCAAAAATGAAAATTATTCTGCAAAAGATGCAGATTCTTCAAATAATTCCACAAAATCATTTTTGTCTCCATTGTAATTAAATTTCATTTCAATTTTTTTTCTTGGAATATCTATTCCTTTTGATCTCTTTATATACTATGTCTTAAAATGAATCTCCTGTTTACGACCAATAATTAATAAAAACTATGTTCGTTAAGATATCAACGGCTCTGCCCTTTCTGAGCGTGCATCAGGGATTACATCGCAAAAATTAGTGAAGTATGAATAACAGCCCAAATGAAGAAAATTAGTAAACTAAGAATAACAGACGGAATAAACATGCAGAAACGTTGATTTTCCAGCACGTACATTGTCTTGATTTATTATTGGATCTAAACTCTAGTTATGTGCTAATAAATACAGATTGTGTGTACGTCTTTGCCAAGCCCAGTCCGTTCTGTAGCCTGCGTGCACTCCCCCACCCGTTGCTCCGCTCCTCGCAGCTTCGACCCCTATCCCTCGCCTTGGCGCCGCCTTCAGCGCCGCCTCGGCCCCCGACCGCCGAAGGCTCCGCGCGGGCGGCGGGGGAGGGGGCGGGGGCACGGAAGGGGAAGTGGTTAAAAGCCCGGAGACAGAGTCAGGGTAAACAAGCGGAAAGCTGCGCCCGAGTCAATAAAGGGTTGCGTTGCGACTCCGGGTGACGTTCCGGAGCGGCGGGCGGGGGCGACATCCACCCCCGGGGGCGGGGCGGGGGCGGAAGCGGGTGAGGGGTGGGGGGCAGGCGGATAAGGCTGGGGATCGAGCGAGGACTGTGCAGCGGTGAAACGAGTACAAGGCGGCTGCGGAGAGAAAGAGCAGTACCTGAAGAGGGGCGCGGAGTTCAACTGAATCGAAGGGATGGGTTGAGGTGGGATGCGATACGCTGGAGAAGAGGGAGTTGGTGATTGAAGGTGTGGAGAAGGCCTGAGAGGCGATTTCTTTGCCAACCGGAAGGAAGAACGGTGCCGCAAGAGAGGGAGTCTGTGACGTGAAGTGAGTGGTGCCGAAATGAGGGGCAGGGATAATATTTCGGCTGACTGTGAGGTGGGTGGCAGATGGGTTCACGGCAAGTAAATGGTAAGGTACTAGGGGAAGAATTGAACAGAGAAGAAAAAGGTTGAGATAGATCTGAAGTGGAAAAGCGGCAAAAGAGTTGCACATTATCTATTAGTCGTGTTTAAAAGAAGATATGAATAGTGGCGTACGCAAAAAAGTTTAACTGAGGAAATGGAGTACTTTGAAGGGGGAAGGGACTGTGGGGATGGCAGAGGGAACGGGATAGTATTGACGGGAGAGGGCACGCGATGACGCAGGAAGAAAAATGAGGGAGGAATCGACAGCGTCGGGAGGGGCGTGGACGGGCAGACGGCTGCGAGATGCAAAGCCTCCCGCCGGAAGGGCGGAAGCAGTGTGGCGGCGCGGCGCGGGCCACGGGTGGGGCGTGGAAGCCCGGTGCGGGGCACGGCTCGTGGGGGCGGGCGAACGGGGCGTAGGCGTCGGGATGGACATGGAAAGCAGGACGTTGGGCCGGGAGAGCGGTTCGCAGGGAAGCAGGACGAAGCGGAAGATACGAAACTCAGATGGAAACAAGCGTTCGGCTGAGAAAAGGTTCTGGGCGGCTGAGACAAGGAAAGAATGGTGTGAAGACCCTGGCGGCGCGGAGGTTAGGATCAGAGAGTATATAACAGGCCACGGACCACGCGCGATCTTTCCTTCTTCTTCTTCCTTGTCCTATCCTCACCCCTTACTTACACACACTTAGACTAACATGCACTACAGTACCACACATGGCGGGAGACCGGCCGGGAGCTGAGAGCTTGTCCCGGCTGGGGCGGTTCGCCGCTTGTGAGAGATATCTGGCTGAGGGGAAAACCCCTATAGACGACTGTAGGTCGGCGCCGGATCTCGTCACCAAGCAGGGAAAAGATCACTGCCACCTCCCGATAAAAAGCACACACAACTAGTGACCTCTGAAGTTGGGATGTTTGGTAAATGGGGGCGAAGGGAGAGGGACTCTTGAAAGGGGAAGCGCAGAGTAGGGCGTGGTGAGGCTCTGGCACCCTAGAAAAAGACGACTGGACGTGGAGGGAGAGACGTTGTGTAGGGGGCAGGGAAACTGAGGACGCCGTGAGGAACAGCAGGCGGAGTGGGGACCCTGTTCGCAATGAGAATGGAAGATCGTGGAGAGGAGTGAAGCGGGGCAAGGCCGGATGTCGGCGATGCGGGGCGAGGCAAGGTGGAGAGGGAAGAAGCGGAGTGGGGCAGAGTGGAGTGAGATGAAGCGGGATGGAGCGGGGTAGGGCTGGGTAGACTGGGGTGGATCGAAGGTAGAGGGACATAGAGCGGAGTGGAGAGGAGTGAAACGAGGTGAAGCGGGATGGAAGGGGTGGAGTGGAGAGGAGATGGGTAGAGTGGGGTAGAGCGGGATGGAGCGGAGTGAAGTAGATGGAGCGGCTTGGAGCAGGGTGGAGCAAAATGGACAGGGATGGAGCGGGAGGGTGCGAGTTGAAGCAAGGCACAGGGAAGTGGAGCGGGATGGAATGGGGTGAGGCCGGACTAGGCGGTGCTTGGAGAGACAGGGCGGAGGGGGGGAGCGGAGTGATGCAGGGAGAAGCTTGATTGGTTGTTTGGTTGTTCGTTATTCCGGGAGCGTTAACTACAGAGGTCATTACTTCCGTATGTGTAATGCGTGTTTTTTTCATTGGGAGGTGGAGGTGATTTCGCTGAATGAAGAGATCCGGTGCCGAACTACCGTCGACTAGCAGGGTTTCCCTCAACCAGGTATCTCCCACCAGCGGGGCACTGCCCCAGCCTGGAGAAGCTGTAAGCTCCCGACCGGTCTCCCGGCACGTGTGGTAGTGGAGTGCACGTGAGTGTAAGTGCGTGTATAAGGTGAGAGCGGGGAGGGGATCGAGTCGTGAGGTGGGACGCAGGGCAGGGGAGTGCAGGGCGACGGAAGAGGGCGAGGTGCGTGGGCGGGGCGCCCGCCCGAGAGCGCGGCGGAAGGATTAGACGGTGGCGGCGGCGGCGGCGGAAGCAGCCGGGCTGCGAAGAGCGATGGCGCGGAGCGAGGGCTTAGGCGCCGCCCCGGGCGAGGGAAGTGGCGCCGCACAAGAGGGCGGCGGCGGCGGCGGCGGCGGAACACGCGTCGGGGCGAGGCGCACGCCCGGCGCCAATCGCGACAGGCGGCGCTGCGCGGCCAACACGTCCACCTCCCCCCCAACGAAAGCATTTTTATACACGAATGCATTGTTAGAGCAGAGGAGTTTTTTGACTGTCGGTTCAAATGGTTATTGATTGCGTATTATGCACATACGATGCATCAAGCATTATATTGCGATTTTTGTAACTTTGCCCCTGACAGGAATCAGCTGTTTCCCTGTCATCCAATCGGGAGCTTACATTTTGCTAGTGACGTCACTATGGTGACGTTCAAGCTACCGATTGGTTGAAACCGTCAACAGCTGATTACGAAAGTTACGAAAATCGCAGTATATTCACTTTTGCAACGATAAAAAATAGTGGCAATGGATTAAGGCAGTACCTGAGGAAGCGACGCAAAATAGTCGCGAAACGTTGTACATTTTAAGAATGTAAAAAAAATTATAAGTTCCTTTTTATTACAGCCTCTGCTGTTCCTTTTATTAACCTCTGTTTTATACATCATTGTGTATAATACAAAAGAAACTTTGAATCAATAAAGTGCATTGTGTAATTGAAGATCTTGGGGCAATTTCAGGCTATGCCAAATTTCTGATGAAACTTAAATATTAGTGCATTTCGACGCCCTGTAGATTTATCTAGATGATGGGTTTCTATTTTAAAGATTCGTCTCAAGATCGCAGTGTAATTCATAAATGAAAGTTTTTGCAACAAAATATCGTCGTAAAAAACAACATCGAAAGCAAAATATCGATTTTTCTGGTGGAAAACATCAAAAACAAAATATTGACGTAAAAACCATCGAAAGCAAAATATCGATGTTTCTGGTGGAAAACATCAAAAACAAAATATCGACGTTAAAAAACATCGAAAGCAAATTATCGATGTTAACATATCGATGTTTCTGGTGGAAAACATCGATGTTTTAAAACCATCGATGTTTTTTCGCCATCGCTAGCCACTACCGAACACCGATCGGCGCGACGCAGCGTGTCCGCGGCGGGCCGGCAGCAGGTGGCGGTGGCGGTGGCGGTGGCGGGGGCGGTGGCGGGGGCGGTGGCGGGGGCGGTGGCGGGGGCGGGGGCGGGGGCGTGGACGGGGGCGGGCCTCGTTTGCTCCGCGTGCATTATTCCGCTGGCAGTCTGTCGCGCGTCTGGTTGGCAACGACCGGCCCATCACGACGGACGTAAAGCCCCGGCGCTGTTCCCAATGTTCGCGCCCGCACGAGGACACGCCCCCACCGACGGGCGCATGCAACTTGGAGGACCGCTAGCCACCGTGAGAGCTCGCTGGACGCGAAATATCTCATTCAGTGACACTCTTTTGGGAGAACCGTCAAATGAAAAGCTTATTTTTTTCAGTAGAATACGGTCAAAATCAAATTCACTTCGCACAGGTCGTAATAACATGCGTGAAGGTAATGTGGCGAATGTGAATATATGTAAATAGAACAGCATTAGGTAACACATCAATATCATTTATATATCTCATCAGTTGATCCATCGTTCATAAGACAGAAATCATTTAAATAACAGCTTTATATATTAAAAGAATACAAATTTCCCACAACGTTTCGGAAACATTTGGTTTCCATCATCAGG
Organism: Acheta domesticus; assembly: GCA_031308135.1. Lineage (NCBI taxonomy): Eukaryota > Metazoa > Arthropoda > Insecta > Orthoptera > Gryllidae > Acheta > Acheta domesticus. The sequence continues at coordinate 10,517,813 of JAHLJT010009355.1, read as the reverse complement.
TGACAAATAATTATAATTTATAAAAACAATGGAAAAGTTCTTCTGTTTTGCACTTTTCCATTGTTTTTATATATTATAATTATTTGTCACCTGATGATGGAAACCAAATGTTTCCGAAACGTTGTGGGAAATTTGTATTATTTTAGTATATAAAGCTGTTATTTAAAAGATTTCTGTCTTATAAATGATGGACCAAGTGATTATATATATATATATATATATATATATATATATATATATATATATTAGTAATATAGACAGAAAGGAAAAATATTAAATATCATTTATACTTTCTCACAAATAAATTCTCGTGTTTTTGCACGTTTCAGAAAACAAATGTTTCATTCGGCTGTGTCAGCTATACGGGCGTGGGTTATTACGTGAAAACTTCTAAAGTCAATGAGAGAAATAATGATAGATTCCGTTTTAATATTAATTTAGATGTATATAAAGTTTATTTGTTTCATTGGGTTGAATTAAAACATGTTTTTCCAAAGGCAACTGCCTTTCTTTCCATTTGCAAAGTATCAATATCTCTTCTCTCGTGACAGACTGCTATTGAAAACAAAACAATCGCGGGCGCCTGATAGTGAAACTATATTCGTAAGTTTAATTTCAGACATCTCGATATTTGAGTTTCTCAGCGTCTATTTCTCTTCGGCCTGAAGACGTCAAAATAATTAGCTTTTATGAGAGGAATGAAGCTTAAGCACAGAATTGCACTATCTGACATTTGAATTGAAAGTACTGATCTTTTTCAATGATAAATGTCCGGAAACCCAAATGTGTCTAGTTTCTTAACACAGAGGATCAGCTCTCATAATTTATTACGTCAATAGATCTGATCGAGACATATTTTTAACTTCGATATGAATGTTAAAAGAAACGTTTTCAGGAAATCTCTCTTTTGAACCTACTCTTTTGACAGTACACAATCTAAAATCCCAAGACCGTAATGTGAAACACTTTCTTCCTTACATACAGAAATACATAAATTCAAAGCACAATAGCAAAATTCATGCTCAATACATCAACTTTTATAACATTTTCTAACTTATAAACATATTACAAATAATTATCCTTTCAATGGAAGCTTTATTATTAGACGGCATGCTTTTCAAAAAAAAACATTTCCATCAAAAAGTAAAATAGATAAGCAAAGAATATACACTACTTAGTGTTAACATTTAATACATGACAATAACTTGGAATAAAATTTCCACTTTTTGTGAACCTTACAATCACAGCTGCGACCTCTAAAAAAACACACTTTTCGCAAGGACAAAAAAAATTCATCAAAACACGCACTGATATGGAAAACAAGCGTCAAAGTTCTTCGGAAAAAACTTTTTTTGCCTGTATTCTCGTGAAAATTAATTCCGCAAATAGCGAGTCACCGACGTGTTGGCCGGACCGGCCCAGCCATTCGAACAAACTAATTAAAACTCTTTGCGCCGACAAATGTCAGACGTCGCGCCGCATTGATCGCCGGCCCCGCTGGCGCAGGCGCCACCTGCCCGCCAGGGCGCGCGCCTAGCCCTTTGCGGGTATTCATGTACCGGTTGATTGATTGATTGATTGATTGATTGATTGATTTATCCCGTGATTTCGAGCGCGTCAATGGCTAAAATCTTTAGTCCCGTAAGTGTAGTCATTTTCAGGCTTTGATGTATCGTTGATTAATTCCGTGATTCCGAGCGCGTCAATTGCTAAGACCATTAGTCCCGTAAGTGTAGTCATTTGCGGGTATTAATGCATCGTTGATTGATTTATCCCGTGATTCCGAGCGCGTCAATTGCTAAGACTATCAGTCCCGTAAGTGTAGTCATTTGCGGGTTTTAATGTATCGTTGATTGATTGATCGAATCCGTGATTCTGAGTGCGTCAATTGCTAAGACCATTAGTCCCGTAAGTGTAGTCATTTGCGGGTATTAATGCATCGTTGATTGATTTATCCCGTGATTCAGAGCGCGTCAATTGCTAAGACCATTAGTCCCGTAAGTGTAGTCATTTGCGGGTTTTTAATGTATTGTTGATTGATTAATTCCGTGATTCCGAGCGCGTCAATTGCTAAGACCATTAGTCCCGTAAGTGTAGTCATTTGCGGGTATTAATGCATCGTTGATTTATCCCGTGATTCAGAGCGCGTCAATTGCTAAGACCATTAGTCCCGTAAGTGTAGTAATTTGCGGGTTTTAATGTATCGTTGATTGATTAATTCCGTGATTCCGAGCGCGCCAATTACTAAGGCCATTAGTCCCGTAAGAGTAGTCAGATAAGTTAAAACAGGTTAGTTAAAGACTGTCTGTTTTGAAAATTCATTAAAAGAATTATATTGCAGTTCCAATAAATTTTAAAGACAATACTTAAATAGAAATATTTAAATATCAAATTTTAAAGACATATTTAAATTTAAAAGTTTTTATACAAGCAACAACCTTGTCGGCAGACAAGAGATTATATATACATTTTAAGGTAACGAGCCATTACAAGAATGAATTCCATATTGAAGATGAACTTGTTGATATTAACCTTTAGCCATCATTCATGGGTAACGTTGTACACTCCTCCTCCATAGAGCGTATACGGCCGACTGATGCATGTCTTTAAAATTTATTGTAACTGCAATATAATTCTTTTAATGAGTAGTCAGATAATTTTTAAACTTTCTATAATTATAATTTAATTCTGTTGCCCTGACATCGTTGCGCGTTGAACGGCAAATTTTTGGAGATTCTTCTCCAAAATTTGTAAGATAAAATTTGTATTTGATTGCACACAATAATCAATCTTGTTTACCACAAAAAATATAACATAATATTTTATTCAAATAGTCTTCTTTACAACTTAATGGTCGACTTTGACAACAGAAAAAACAGTTTAAATTATTTAGTCTTTAACTGTTTTGATCTTTTTTTCACACCTGGAAAGGCCTTACTTTGAGTTCTTCGCGCGCTTTTGCTTTCTCTGGGGTGCTGTCGCGTTGTCCTCCCTCGTCGTACTTCCGCGCCGTGACAATTCTTCCTTTTTCCTTTCTTCTAGTTTGATCTTATTCCTTACCTAATACACAAAGTTCCGTACTATCCCTATATTCGCCGTTGACGTTGATTCGTCTATTCCCGAATACTATTTAATATGTTATAACGTTCGACACCTAAATTATCTTTCTAGAGCTCGTCTTCCGTCCGCCTCCCTTTTTTTCCCTCCTTTCTTTCATTTTTCTTCTCTCTTCCACCTGTATGGTGCCGGTGTATGCCAGCTGTATTTCTAATATCGTCTATGAGTGGCTTCGCGTAGCTAAATTATATACGTTCCTTGACTTATAGTCATTGGGTAGTTCTTTGATACACTACAGTAGTGTATATTTTTATTGCGGGAGGTGGCGGTGATTTGTACTCCCTCACACATCACATAATTTTTTTCTGCTTTGAACGATACATTAATATGAGGGTTGGGGCAGAAGTCATGGTAACTATTTTTTTTTTGAGAGAATATGAGTAGGTGAGGAAAATTTCAAATATATAAATGAAAGAACAAGGTATAAAATAAGTGCATGAACATTTATCAACACACAAAAATTGAAGCTATCATATTTATTAAGGTATTTGAAATGATCGTTTCATGTTCTAAGGCGTTTTAGAGAATACGACTACAGAAATTTGAAAAGCATTACATACCCGTTCCAAAGGCCTGATGAGGTAGATGCTCGATTACCGCACATCACACTGATCCGCACACTCACAGGTCGTCACGTGCGTTGCTGATCGGTTGCTGCGCATCTTTGCAGAAACTCTCCTGCGCATCTCGCGGCTGTCCGGTACGGAAGGGCCTTATTCCATGAGCTTTCACCAATTCCCTGTGACATTCTCGGGCATTCCTTTCGTCGTGAATGACTCCCTTGGATTAAGAGCGCTGCTGGAAACGTTACATTCACCTGGCACGGCGGTAGACGGACAACTGATATCAAGTTGCTCTCTGTGCTAACAGAGACACTTGCAGAGCTATCTGTTAATGTAAACATACCCTACTGCAGCATTTCTTTCAATATATAAATGAAATTTTGCGATCCGATAACATTTCTTTCAGAAAAAAATAGTTGCCATGACTTCTGCCCCAACCCTTGTAAAACAATCCGTTTTAACACGGGAGTGCTCGCAATAGATCTATGCGATCCCCAGCCACGGCAATTTTATATTAGTTTCTGAATTATTGCGATGCATTAGTCGTCTGATATTTCATGTATTCCTTCATTGTACTTTTCTGAGATCGCCTGGCCATTTATTTTTATCCTTTCGCTGAATAATTTCCCTTGAGGATGTTGAAACGTGATCGCTGCGCTGCGCGATATCTCACACGTTGGGTGCAATGACGCCAGTGCAAAGTTATCTCCTGTCCTGAGAGGTATATCACAGCATATCTCTCCATAAGTGTCCAGACAAGAATTCTGAAGTTAAGATTCATTAACAATTGGATTGGGGGAGCATGTACAAACTGAATAAAATATGTCTTTCAGTAAATGGACCTTCAGATCATTCGCCTTCACAAAAAGTTGCAGCTATATCTGAGAGATACATTGCGGGCACTGGCGTGAGTCTACCTATATATAATATGTACATTTCAGGAAAATGGACCTTCAGATCATTCGCCTTCACAAAACGTTGCAGCTATATCTGAGAGATACATTGCGGGCACTGGCGTGAGTCTACCTATATATAATATGTATTTCAGTAAATGGACCTTCAGATCATTCGCCTTCACAAAACGTTGCAGCTATATCTGAGAGATACATAGCGGGCACTGGCGTGAGTCTACCTATATATAATATGTAATTCAGTAAATGGACCTTCAGATCATTCGCCTTCACAAAACGTTGCAGCTATATCTGAGAGATACATAGCGGGCACTGGCGTGAGTCTACCTATATATAATATGTATTTCAGTAAATGGACCTTCAGATCATTCGCCTTCACAAAACGTTGCAGCTATATCTGAGAGATACATAGCGGGCACTGGCGTGAGTCTACCTATATATAATATGTATTTCAGTAAATGGACCTTCAGATCATTCGAATTCACAAAACGTTGCAGCTATATCTGAGAGATACATAGCGGGCACTGGCGTGAGTCTACCTATATATAATATGTATTTCAGTAAATGGACCTTCAGATCATTCGCCTTCACAAAACGTTGCAGCTATATCTGAGAGATACATAGCGGGCACTGGCGTGAGTCTACCTATATATAATATGTATTTCAGTAAATGGACCTTCAGATCATTCGCCTTCACAAAACGTTGCAGCTATATCTGAGAGATACATTGCGGGCACTGGCGTGAGTCTACCTATATATAATATGTATTTCAGTAAATGGACCTTCAGATCATTCGCCTTCACAAAACGTTGCAGCTATATCTGAGAGATACATAGCGGGCACTGGCGTGAGTCTACCTATATATAATATGTATTTCAGTAAATGGACCTTCAGATCATTCGCCTTCACAAAACGTTGCAGCTATATCTGAGAGATACATAGCGGGCACTGGCGTGAGTCTACCTATATATAATATGTATTTCAGTAAATGGACCTTCAGATCATTCGCCTTCACAAAACGTTGCAGCTATATCTGAGAGATACATAGCGGGCACTGGCGTGAGTCTACCTATATATAATATGTATTTCAGTAAATGGACCTTCAGATCATTCGCCTTCACAAAACGTTGCAGCTATATCTGAGAGATACATAGCGGGCACTGGCGTGAGTCTACCTATATATAATATGTATTTCAGTAAATGGACCTTCAGATCATTCGCCTTCACAAAACGTTGCAGCTATATCTGAGAGATACATAGCGGGCACTGGCGTGAGTCTACCTATATATAATATGTATTTCAGTAAATGGACCTTCAGATCATTCGCCTTCACAAAACGTTGCAGCTGTATCTGAGAGATACATAGCGGGCACTGGCGTGAGTCTACCTATATATAATATGTATTTCAGTAAATGGACCTTCAGATCATTCGCCTTCACAAAACGTTGCAGCTAAATCTGAGAGATACATAGCGGGCACTGGCGTGAGTCTACCTATATATAATATGTATTTCAGTAAATGGACCTTCAGATCATTCGCCTTCACAAAACGTTGCAGCTATATCTGAGAGATACATAGCGGGCACTGGCGTGAGTCTACCTATATATAATATGTATTTCAGTAAATGGACCTTCAGATCATTCGCCTTCACAAAACGTTGCAGCTATATCTGAGAGATACATAGCGGGCACTGGCGTGAGTCTACCTATATATAATATGTATTTCAGTAAATGGACCTTCAGATCATTCGCCTTCACAAAACGTTGCAGCTATATCTTAGAGATACATAGCGGGCACTGGCGTGAGTCTACCTATATATAATATGTATTTCAGTAAATGGACCTTCAGATCATTCGCCTTCACAAAACGTTGCAGCTATATCTGAGAGATACATAGCGGGCACTGGCGTGAGTCTACCTATATATAATATGTATTTCAGTAAATGGACCTTCAGATCATTCGCCTTCACAAAACGTTGCAGCTATATCTGAGAGATACATAGCGGGCACTGGCGTGAGTCTACCTATATATAATATGTATTTCAGTAAATGGACCTTCAGATCATTCGCCTTCACAAAACGTTGCAGCTATATCTGAGAGATACATAGCGGGCACTGGCGTGAGTCTACCTATATATAATATGTATTTCAGTAAATGGACCTTCAGATCATTCGCCTTCACAAAACGTTGCAGCTATATCTGAGAGATACATAGCGGGCACTGGCGTGAGTCTACCTATATATAATATGTATTTCAGTAAATGGACCTTCAGATCATTCGCCTTCACAAAACGTTGCAGCTGTATCTGAGAGATACATAGCGGGCACTGGCGTGAGTCTACCTATATATAATATGTATTTCAGTAAATGGACCTTCAGATCATTCGCCTTCACAAAAAGTTGCAGCTGTATCTGAGAGATACATTGCGGGCACTGGCGTGAGTCTACCTGTATATAATATGTATTTCAGTAAATGGACCTTCAGATCATTCGCCTTCACAAAAAGTTGCAGCTATATCTGAGAGATACATTGCGGGCACTGGCGTGAGTCCACCTACTGCGAGCACTCCCGTTTTAAGAAATCAGACCACTGTGCAACTGATTTCACAGACGGACAACTGATTTCACGTTGCTCTCTGTGCTCATAGAGACACTTGCAGAGTTATCTGTTGATGTAAACACACATTACTACAGCGTTTCTTTCAAGATATAAATGAAATTTTGCGATCCGATAACATTTCTTTCAGAAAAAAATAGTTTCCATGACTTCTGCCCCAACCCTCGCGAAACAATCCGTTTTAAGAAATCAGACCACTGTGCACGGCGGCGCGGTGTGTGCAGCAGTGTCGGCGTGGCGCGGCGCCGCCGGCTGTCTGCATACAGCGCAGAGCAAATATTTGGACGCGCCGCGAGCCGCGCCTTGGAGAAGTGCTGACCGCCCTCCCCCCCCCCGGCGACCCCCATCGCCCCTCCCACGGCGCCCGCCCGCCCGATCGCCCCTGGCGACCGGATGTGACGTCAGCGATCCGCCCCGAGGGGTGGCCGCGCCATTCATTAACGCGCGAGGGGGAGCGGATGTGCTTCGCTGTTTGCACCTAGCCCACAAGCTTCGTTTTTGTTCTTATTTATTGTCTTCATTTCATTCAGTCCCTTGAGCCTTCACGTGCTTTCTTTTTGATTTCTTCACTTCATTTCATTCAGTCCCTTGACCCTTCATGTTCTTTCTTTCTAATTTATTCACTTCATTTCATTCAGTCCCTTCAGCCTTCACGTGCTTTCTTTCTTCTTTATTCACTTCATTTCTTTCAGTCCCTTGAGCCTTCTCTTGCTTGCTTTCTTATTTATTCACTTCATTCCATTCAGTCCCTTGAGCCTTCACGTGCTTTCTTTCTAATTTATTCACTTCATTTCATTCAGTCCCTTGAGCCTTCTCATGCTTTCTTTCTTACTTATTCACTTCATTCCATTCAGTCCCTTAAGCCTTCTCTTGCTTGCTTTCTTATTTATTCACTTCATTCCATTCAGTCCCTTGACCCTTCATGTGCTTTCTTTCTAATTTATTCACTTCATTTCATTCAGTCCCTTGAGCCTTCACGTGCTTTCTTTCTTCTTTATTCACTTCATTTCATTCAGTTCCTTGAGCCTTCACGCGCTTGCTTTCTTATTTATTCACTTCATTTCATTCAGACCCTTGAGCTTTCACGTGCTTATGGCTAAGGACGTAAAATATGTTGGATATTGCGAACAAACAAGGAAAATATTTTATCACAACGTGGTAAAATATTACCAACCACTGGTGTAATATAAACTGTAATGTCTAACTATTTACTGAACAAAAATGTATAATTGTAAAAAAAATATAACCATGCTATGTTAACTTCCAGAACTGACGCTATGAAAACTTACAGTATGTACCTTATTGTAAACTTACAGAATAGTCGCTAATAAGCTCGCAGTTTATGGGACTATAAATAAACAATTTTTTAAAAAAGGAGACGGAGCATAGAAAGTTGGAGAGTTAGTTTTCTTTTTTGTTTCAATTTTCAGTTATTATACTTCTCTATGTACAGTAATATCTATCCAATCCGGACTGTGGACATTCCGGAAACCTGCCTTATTAAAAAATGTCTCCGACCCGTGAAATTAAATGGCATTTTAAACAGCGTAAAGCGGAATATGTTCAACGCAGAAACGGAACGGTTTTGCATGTTCTGCACGAGCAAAATAGATATTAGAAAAGGTAATACCTGTGAATAAAGGCGCTTAACTGTCGTGTGAAATACTCTTAAATGAATGCATCTGCACGTCATATTAAAATTCTCTGTTCCTATGATAAGGGATGTCGTGCAGCAGCACAGGTAAGGATATGGGTTTGGGCTGTACTGTTTCTCCGTAACACTCCACTCGAAGATCAGCTCTAGATGAAACACCCGGCAAGCGTTCAACTTGGGACGCGCTCCTCAATGTATAAACTCAAGGCGTCGTGTTGCATCGCTTGCACTCACTGCCCCTGTCAGCAACCGAGAAGGTCGGAAAGCGAAGACAATCCTGCGTTGCCCCCGGCGAAGTCTGTGCTCTAAGGCGCAGGTTTGTCGACCGCTGGCGTAGGGGAATTCACACTCTTCGGACATTCTGACTGTGAGAAGGTCTGCGGGTATGGCTCTTTGCACCTTTTTGCCGACCCTTTAGAAATGGAATTCTCAGCCAAAGACGAGTTATTCAATTAATTAAGTAAATTTGGTGAGTGAAACAATTGTTTCTGTGCGAACCTTTTCTGAACACCTGTAATTTGTTCAACATCTACAAAAAATTGCTTTTTCTGTTGATAATCACGAAGTACTACAGAGTTTTTCAACATTAAAGAATATAACTGAAAATATGTTAGTAAATGGAAAAATTAAATAACAGAAAACATTGCATAAATGTTGAAAACAACTACACTGCACGAATTGAGATGATTGTTCTTACTTTTATATTCAGAGTGTAAGACTATTTCATTATTATTTAATAATTGGTGATTTTCTTTGTAAATTTGTTAATAAGTGCATGTATTTTAATCATAATGCAATTATACAATAATAATGATAATTCTAGGTGCGGAAAGATCAATATCACAGTTAACGCCGATTAAAATGGAAACCTCCTTAAATCGAATTTCTTTTGGTCCCGAATAATTTCGGCTTAAATTTTACTGTATTATAACATACAAAATTTCATTTTACATCCAGGAAAAATATATCAAACACATGTTCAATAATCTATGTAACTGTATCTAAAGCAAAAACCAAGACATAATATAATGAAATGTTCTTACTGATATAACTGTTGTTTACAACCGTTGAAATGTTTTCATGTTTTTCAAGAAAAGTATGGAACATTCTCGGAATTTTATCTCGTTCCCACCGAATCTACAACAGCACCGCCCACATAAGTTTTGTTTTTCTAAGTTCTAATTGTTATCAATATTTTTGGGTCCAAAGTAGCATTTAGTTCAAACTTCTGAGATGTTTAATTTTCATTGTATATTGTTTTAGATGTTTATTGTGTAGTTTACCTTGGACTGATCATTTCTCTATTTAAAAAAACTACTTTTTGTCAGATCGATGATAAATTTTTTCTGCTTGGAATTTCACTTTATAAATTAAAAAGGTCTTATGTGTCAAAATTATTTTTCAACATAACGTATTTCGTCAAAAGTTGGATATTGATGTGATTTCAACACTTACTTTTTTTTTAAATCAGAAGTTTTCATGATCTGTCATGGGTCATTACTTTTTATTTTAAATTCAAATCGTTATTTTATTATTTAATAATTACGTAATATAAAGTTTCAGTTTGAAGCAAATGTGTGTGTGTGTGTGTGTGTGTGTGTATTCACGTGAGCGAGATGATAACATGACCGCCAATACGAATATCTCTGTGCGTAACGTAAAGGAGAAGCTTTGTTCAGAACTTGAAATAACCACGCGGATGGGACACTGCGATACCAATGTCCTTACGTCGCACGAAACAAAAAGTGCTTGCGCGCACCTTAGTATGTTGAAGATCTTACCGCATTTCCTCAGTCCTGCAACAACCTCGTGCTTTTATGAGCGTGCTTTGAACATCGTTGCACTGCCACGTCAAGCAGGATATATATAGCTTTTATGAGCCACTGAAACTCTAAATAGTGAACGAGTCACGGAGCTTTGATGGCTCTACTGTTGTAACGTAGTCTTTCTAAGCTTTAAGAGCTCTACTCGTCAATCCCACGGTCTAACTGCATAAAGTTGAAGTGAATCACCAACTTCACTGAATGGAAATTTAACATTGTAATCTCATTACTGTCGCAAAAATTATGCAAATAATGTACGTATGGTAGTATCAAAAACAACGCTAGTGCATTTCCAATCTTTTACTTAATGAATATGTTACGGATAATATCCGAAATATGACTAATACTAGAGCAACCCGGTTAATTTGCCAGTCGGTATGAATAAAGCTGGATGAATGATGATGAACGGATTGTTTCGAACTGTATCCAGCTAATTTCGAAATTAGTCTCAGGCCGTGGGATAATGCATTTGTCAGAGTGTGAGGTATTTTTGAATTCGTAAGATGTATTTTGGAGAAAGAAATCGTTGAAAATAATACGTCGCACTCACTCAAGGTTGTTTTACGTAAATCGGCAAATCTGAAAGGCGGATCTTCATCGCGAACTTGGAAACACGTAGCGAAGTATCAACTGAGGATATAGTGAGGTTAGGTTAGGTAGTATCATGTAGGCAGAAATTTATGACTGACGAAGGGTAACTCGAAACTACCCAACTTGTCTCTTAGTAGTCATAAAATATCCACAGTCTGATCTCTGTTCATCTCGTACTTGCTATTCCTCGTCACCATAACGTACATCACCTACCCCAACCATATTCTGCTAATGTCAACTACATTCAGTTAAAGTCAGAACTACCCTTCGGCGTTGTTCCTACTAAGAACCTATTTTGGATGATGTGAAGGTTAGCCGGCTAATACGGGAATTAGCAGTTTGGGACTTAAGCCATAACATTATTACTCTTGAAAATGATTGCAGTTAGATTGTTTTCTCTTTCTTTTGAATGTAACTTATATACTACTGAGGAAATTTTGTTTTTGTATTTTAGAACGGGCATACAAAGTAGATGATTTTAATGATTCAATATGGAAAACACACAGTAGTAGCAACTTTGTTTAATATATATTATATGCAAAATTTAAAGAAAGGGAAAGGAGAATATTTCATGGAGTAGAGGTATTTTTCTCAACTGAAATGGAAGACTGAAATGAGATCTATAAGATCTTAAATGATCTGCGTGTAACTTAACAATTTTGTCGATTATACATGCTTTTGATAGTTTACAGCCTTCTTAACAAGAAAATATTCAATTACACGTGTCAAAAGCAACGAGAAAACATGACAAACAAGTTTTTTTTAAATATTCAAACTTTTAGTTATTTAATGTTCTGAAACCAGCACTGATGAGATTCAAAAACATTAATTCTAAGGCAATGAAAGTGTTACTCATAAAATACTAAAGCGTAAAATGGGTTCCCGTGCCAGGGGAAAATGACTTTCAAGGCAAAGAAAGCAAATGAAAGGGACAAAACTAGACATAATTTCAAGTCTGTTGGAGAAAGTTATAGCTTTTGAGGTTTTACTTGGCGCCTAATGAAAAAAATAGAAATCTGACAGTGTTTTTGAAATCATTATTATTGCCATAACATGATAATTTCATTAATATTATGTTTTAAACATATACTTCCATCTTCTGTATGTTTCCCTCTCTCTGGTCTCTCCACTGAGTCTTCACTAAGCGGTCAACCGTAAACAGATCTTAACATATCCTTTTCAACAAGAAGTGTTCTCTTTTTTGGGCAACGAACTTAAATGCGGTTTCTGAAGAAATACATCATCTATCAAAATAAAATACTAAATTACGAAGATTCAGTTAACAATAGCGTTATAAATTTGTATTATGAATTTTTACAGTTTTTATTCACATCATGATTAGCTTTATTTTTTAATGAGCATACACACATAAAAACTTTTCGTTCAGTGAAAATTAATTCACAAGTAGAAGCCTCGAATGTATTTAATGTTCAACATTGACAGTTATTTTACTTTCTCCTCCGCCGTTTAAAAGCTCTTTTTTTTAAACGCTCGCGGCGCCCTCTGGCGTCCGGGCAACTGAGCGGCGCGACGCCGTCCCTCAGGGCCCACGAGCGACCCGTCGCGGCGCGCCGGCCCGATTCATTAGCACGCCCTGGCGGCGGCAGTGCGAACTCCGGCCCCGGCGGGCGGGCCTCAGTGGCTTCTGTTGTTCTTTGGAAGTCGGAATCGCGACTCTGCAAACGCCAGTCAATTCCCGTCGTGCGGCCCCTGAAGTTTGGCGAAGAGCCTCGCGGCCATACGCCCCCCGGCAGAGGGCGCGGAGGTGACGGAGAATCAGGAGAAGGAGCGGAAAGAGGAAAGAGGTGGAGGGCGAGGAGGAGAAGGCAGTAGAGGCGGAGGGGGCTCGTAAATATTAAGAAGAGGAGGAGAAGGAGGAGGAGGCGTAATGGAGGGAAGTCACGTGACTTCCAGGCACACACCGACGCAGTTCTGAGATGGAAGGATCAGTCGCTGCAAACTTGAACAGAGTACACAGGCGACTGATAATATTTTGAGCACTCAGATCTCAAATGGCATTGCATAATATCTAACGAATATATAAGATTATTAAGCATGTGATAGTTTAAATTAATTACTTACGGAATATGGTATTCAACCGGTTTTTTGTGAAGATTGCTTGTAAAGAAGAATGTAGTCAAATTTGAGAAACACATTACTACTTAGAGTGGTGGCCAAAATACAAATATCTTTCGATAAGAATAACACTAAATTGTTGATTGCAAGTATTTTAAAGAGTAAATAGTGCATAAATATTGTAAACGTATGTATTTTCATAACATTAAGGATTCATGAAATGAATCTTCTGAAACTTCACGTATGTATTTTTAAAGAATAGTGTTAGATTAAATCAAACATCTCTCATTTCCGTTAAACTACACATCAAAACATTCCAGCAGTAAACAATTAACGTTACTCAGTGAAACCTGTTCAAACGGCCACTTCTATTAAGCAGTACTCTTCAACAAGGGCAATTGTTTTCCTGAAAGCAATACAATTTTTTACAAGACTTGCAAATATTCACTCTTTTAAGTGGTAAAAATCAGCTAAGAAAGACAACCATGTACGTTTCATAAGTTAACCAGAAAACGGTTACGCCTAGCAGTTTTAAAAACGCAGAGAACAAGAAGCGGAAGAGTAGTAGAAATTATTCCTCATTAAGTATCTTGTCGCGACGTGACGTATAATCAGATTACTAAGAACAGAGAGCCTAGAGTCGCATGTTTCTCAGGGGGAAGACTTTCTTTTTTTTAATTTGTTTTAATTAAAGTCGCATCAACGACAAGGTTATTAGCGACTGCAAATAATGTTATACTCTATTTAATACAGGATTGGATAACATAGTGAAAATACAATTTAATCAAGAGTGAAACAATAATTTACAAATGACATAATTATAAATCGTCATACACTTTTAATAATTTACACAATGTTCATATTTTTTCTTGAAAGTCACTGGAGTATAAAATATTATGAAGAGTATCAAGAAGACTTTTTGCTTCACAGAAATTTGAGGATTTTATTTGTTGCTCATTATGAAATAACAATGCGTTCTATTCGCCGGGTGATCAACCCGAGGAGCATGCCGAATCTAATGGTTGCCAACTCCTACGCCTGATGATTCTTTAGGCCGAAGCAAACTGTCTTCCTGAAATCCAACTTAATAATATCAAATTGTTGTTCCTTCCTCGTTACACAACCGCACACCTTCAACCTCTGGATCAGAGCATAATCAACACATTTCAGCGGCAATATAGGAAGAAGATTAAAAATCGCTAGCTTCACAGATAGGTGATGCCGAAGATGCGACCAATTTAATAAAAACCCTAAATGTTCGTATAACCGTATCATGGATGAAATCGTCTTAAAATGCTGTTAAAGAATACATCATGCATAACTCTTAGACACACGCTGCACTATGCCCACGGCACAGCCACACTTAGCAGGCAACTAGAATGTCAAATGTTAGACCAGGTTGCAGAAATACTTCTCATGGTAAAGGGGCAGTGGAAGATGTCGAGAGCAGACACCTGCATTTCACAATTTTGATCGTGAATGAGAAATCGGCTATTGGAAGATTGTGTAGGGACGAAGATATCCGAAGAGACAGAAAATGACAGAGACGGAGATGATGATAAATCTTTGTGTTCTTTGAAGGCGGGGAATTGCCATTCTCCGAAAAATGCAGCGACTGTCATGCATATCCATCCTCTATACTATACTTCCCCATCAAGCATTACATTGTCGTCTAAATTCAACAAACGTTAGATAAAAAGTGGGGTAAACTTGCAACTCAAACATCCTTGTTTTTTGTGAAACGTTAATAAAATTGTATTCATGAATAGATTAGTTTGTGTTAATTTGAGTGTAGAAAGTTGATCCATTTGAAAGAGAAAATATTTTATAGCAATTAGACCTGGTATAGAGTTAATATATGCTGTCCGTAAACTAGTAACTTAATTACGAAGTCACCTCTATAAACTGACAATTTTCGCCGGAATATTTAGTGATCACTTAAGACGGGTTTCCCAGTATGATCAAAAATGTTAATTATGCAATTCACGTCAAGGTGTATTAAAATTCTATTTCCAGGGAAGTTTTCTCAATTTTTGGCGATCTTTAAAAAATCCTCGCAAATTAAATATATCAAATGAAATCACTTTTCGTGCTCGAAATTAGATTGACTGTCAATCACATTGCTTACACGAAAGTCCTCTCGACAATTCCCTTCTCCATCTGCACGAGATATTGAAAAAAATCAGAAAGGGGAGTAATAGGAATGCCTTACATCCGTTCTTGTGTAAAAATCTCATAAAAATACCTCTGCACAAAAGAACTCATAAAGGTAAGTGAAATAAGAAAAAAAGGGAGAATTTTAACTGAGAGACCCAAAATGAATCTAGGGGATTAGAAAAGAAGGTACCCAATAATTATGTAAAATTAACACAAGATCATCAGAATAATTACCAAAATAAAAGTTTTTACATGAACTTTGACATTAAATCTTGTAATACACGTATCTTCGGCCAAATAGTCTCACGAGACTGAAAACTTGAATTAGAAAGTTTTTTAATTTTAAAGTATTTTCCTTTGATATCTCGAGATAATTATTTATGGGGAATATCCTCCCTAACATAAAATGTGCTCATAATAATGGATTGTTAAAATGGTACTTAAATAATTTTATCCTAGTTCAAGAATAAGAGATCAAGGACAAGAGATCACATATAGCAGAACACTACATGCCAAGAAAATAAAATTTCATTGGAACGCATTCTAGACGTTAAATTTCTAAATATATATATTGAAAAAATCATTAAATTTCCACACCAAATTTTAAAGTACAGTATTTCTCAACATAATAATTATATGAAGAACCAAACATGGAGCCAAACATGTAAATAACTTCCAGCATATTTTTGAATTACAAAAAATTTCCATACTAAGCAATAAAATGCACTTGAAAATGAATAACTAAAGAAATTCTGTACATTAAAAAAGCAAGAAACGGAGTACATAATCACAAAATAGATACTGAAGCATTGAGCAGTATTTATTCAAATATTAACAAAAAAATAATTCCTTAAATTATATACTGTCAATTGTTAGGTTTTACATTGTCTTATTGTGCGATTTGTATTTGTTCGTTACATTCTTAAAACACCTGTGTATGTCAATAATATTATTGTTTCATACATTCGCAGAATACATTTCCATCAGCAGCACTATAATATACAAGATCCAACTTTACCAACGTAAGAGCAATCACAGTAGAATAGGTATTTATGAAACTTTATATAATTTAATAAATTAACTCGTAAATAGAATGCTCACGCCGATTCTGCTGGCAGAGCTACCAACAGTGCTTTATTCGTTTCTGGCGCTAACGCTTTACTACTGTGCGAACGCTTTACTGGTGTCAAAGTTGGTTATCCTGTCATTATGCTTCTGACTTCAGAAGTAAATTAAGACCTCTTCTGCGGTATTTTGCCGATATTAAATGCTTTACTCTCCCTGGCATTTCGTGATGAATGCATTGCGGAAGAAATGTTTATAATGTAATTTTATTTGTGAATGTAATATTAAGTAAATGTAATTCATTAATGAAATTTGTTCTATTTAAGGTACTTTATTTTCACTTCACACAACGCGAGGAATTTTTGCCAGTCTACAATATAAAGATCTTATTTTACATTGAAACATGTTTCATTAACTGTTGGTATGTACCGTATTCATTCAATAAGATTTCAAGATGTGAATAATATTTTAAATCACACGATTGATGAAATGACATTGGGAAGATTCTGGGAAGACTAAAAAAACATCAATTTCACTTACCTATTGGTTTTACTTGTTAGCACGACACTTTTCTTTATCAGGAGAGTTTGCATCAATTTTGGTCCGGAAACGCGATCATGCAACAAAACCTGAAAACAGAAAATATTAATGAACACTCATTATCAATACTCATTATCTAGAAAGAGATATGGAAAGTACCATCAGTATACCAAAAAATATAAAACTATTTTAATCTAAATATGCCTACACCGTTACAGTTGGCTCAACTATTCCAAAAACAAGAAAATCGAATCTAGAGAACGTCCATTTGTTCTATTCAAATTTCCACAGATGTTTGCTTCTGCATCTTCAGACGGAGTGCCTGCCAGAAGCAGACAAGTCCGGGAATTTCACACCGCGTCCAGCCCTGCGTCGGCGCCCGGGCGTTGAAGGCGGTCCTCCCGCCCGCCCCGCCGCTCGGGGGTGGGGGTGGGGAGGGGAGGGCTGCTCGTCCATTGTTAGCCTCTTCACGCGCGTCGCCATCAAAGTTTACGAGCGGGGGCGGCCATGCGCCGTCTTATGGCGGCCCGACAAACGGGGAGGCGCCCCGGCAGGAATTTCAACGTCCCGTCCCGTCCCGTCGTCGCACCGGCGGGCGCGGCCCCGGAGGGCGGCGGTGTAACGATGCAGCTGGCGGGGGCTCCTCTGTTGCAGGCTGGGAGAAGAAAGCTGGCAACGAGGCAACGGAAGGGACGAGAAGCAAGTCCACTTCGGCAATCGAATAAACTGGACGAGCAAAGACGTATCTTTTTATTTTTTATTATTATTTTTTTTGTTATATAAGGTCGCATCAACTACTAGGTCATTAGCGACCACTATTGGATGTAACGTAACGGTATGACGATGAAACGATATGGTGATGATAGGGGGTGAAAGGACGAAGACATACAACCATGCCCGAGGCGGGACACGAACCCGCGACCCCACGGTCCAAGATCACTGCGGCACTACTGCCTTAGCGATCTTGGCCACGGGGCCGACGAGACGTATCATTGTAACTTATATTTTCATCGATATCGCTGGCATTTTGTCTAAAATGTAATTTTTTTGACTTGATGGCCGAGGAATGTAAATTGTTAATTAAATTTGTTTAGTTTTTTCCACAACAGCAGTTTCACTGAAATGTGGTAGCTGTGTGAACTGTAAAAAATTCTCTAATTTTAGACACCGTGTTTTGATATACAATGTTACGAGATGGGATCATCTAAATGACACGTCACTTTTAGATTGAATGGTCGGTTTGGCTTCCTAAATTAGATACTTGAGCTTTTTCGACACACATATGAAGAACATCGTTGAAAATGCTGAACATTACATGCAATGGTACCACTAAAAGAGAGCGAACTTGAAAGAAAATAAACATATTTAATGATTCAATAATTCAAGATTTCGTCAAATTCATGTCAAATTCATGAATGTCAAATTCGATGAAAATAGAAAAGAGCCTTCCGTCGTGACCACATAACAAATGAATTCAATATTCCTTTAACAATTTTGATACTTCAAAATAACATCTAGAAGCAACAACAGACCGCGATTTGAACATTGAACATTGACGTATAACTTGAGAAATTTGAAAGTGAGAACTGCGTTCACCCCTCGACCTACACAATATACACGAAGGTTTGCGGGGATTTCCATCCTCCAGGAATCTCCCCAGAATGGCGCCACTCCAACTGGGACAAGCTCTAAGCCTCCGACATATAAGATACTGTAGGGATGCAAGTGTGTGTGAGGAAGGGAAGCGGATGGGACCAGGAAGATAACGGAATGATCCTGGTCCGGATCACGTTCGTCAGGACTCCGGCATTCGGCATCTAGTACTGTTCAGACAAACAACGGACCCAGACCCAGGCACCTGTACCAAATGTCTGGATAAAATTAACTAAATGATTGTAAAAATTTATTGTACTTAATATTTGTATTTGTTATAATTTATGAAATGTATCTCTGGTGTACAACATTGTATTTAATAATTTTGATTGTTATATGGTATAATAACTGTTAAAGGTATGGAAATTAATAGTGATCGCTAATAGCCCTATTTGTTTAGAATACAACATAAAATAAATACAATAAAAAGCACGGACATCTATCGATCAGAGCTGTCGGTCACTAGATTTCTCCTGTACACAGCGGCTGAATTACGGTCCGATTAAAAAAAGTCGGTGATTGACAGTTGTGCCTCTGAAGCTGCAGCTTCATACAATATGAGAGTACGATTTGGTTTCTTTTATAAGTATTTATTTCAAGTGCTTACTTTCGTGTCCCGGGAACACGTGCTCAGCGGTACGGAAACTATCAAGGTCGCTCCTTTCCAATCGCAACTGCCAATCACCAACTTCTTTTAATCGGACCATAGACCCAGCTGTATACCTAGTGTGGAAAATCAGCCACTGTCGGGTCTCAAACCTACGACCTTCCGGCTGCAGAGGTAACGGCCCCGCTGGCTGTGAGCCCGCTCAGCCGGCGCTAGCGGCGTGCAGCGCGAGGTGCAGGTGTCCCCTTGCCCCGCCCCGCCCCGCCCCGCCCGCGCCTTTGTCCGTGCGGCGCCGCCCGCACAAAGGGACGCACGCGGACGCCGCTGCAGCGATAGTAGTTTGCTATCGAAACAAAAGTCGACTGGAGTCTGATTTGATTAAGTAGGATTAAATGTGGAGCGGCTCCAAAGGTAGGGCAAATTGAATTTTGCAACGAGCTCCGCTTTCCGTGACTCGCTGCTGTCTCGTCGCCCTCGCGTCCCCGTGCCCCCCCCTCGCCTCCGCGCTCCCCCTTCCGCCGCGCCCCGCCCGCCCCCGCGGCCCCGCGCACTCGCGATCCCGCATCCCCGCGGCCCCGCTGCCGCCCCGCCCCCGCTCCCCCACGCCCCCGGCCCCGCTCCCCCACGCCCCCACTCCCCCACGCCCCTGCTCCCCCACGCCCCCGCCGCCCCCTCTCCGCCGGCTCTTCTTTGTGCGCACTTACCGAACGTTACGCGGCGCGCTTTCAATGCACCGCCGGTTGCGGGACTGTGGCGCCCCCGCCTCGCCTCGCCTGGCGCTCCGTCTCCAACGCAGCCGGCCGGCGGCTTCAAAGATTCACCTCCCAGCGACAACACCTCACTTCGAGATGGATTTAATGTAGACGCACAAATTGCACCTCAGATTCTTGTATCAAAATCATAATATCGAGTTGTTAAACAAGTCAGTAAAAAATATTTGTAAATGAGAAAAAACTCATCAAAACAGGGAGGAAAAATTCACTCAAATTATATTTTACGCCTTTTAAATAAATACTATCAATAAAAGAGTAGAAGAGTTTTGAGAAAAACGTTTTATATAATGTAGTAAATTTTGGCTCCAAACTATTTGAATTATGGTTTAAAATATAAATATTTATAACTCTTCTTTATCTAATGATTTTGACACAAAATCACACGCGTACCACTAGCGAAGATAGTAATAAGGAAAATGTATCTCTTCAAAAGAGAATAGTTTTTTAATCGCTCATCTATGTCCTCTTCTCTCAGAAAAACATGTTAAGTATGTCGGGAAAAGCATTGCGTAGGAATGAGAATTTAGGAAATCAAACGTAGGCTCTAGACCTGTCAAGTTTTTCCTCCTGCCGAGAGGAACGAATGTATTTTTATGTCATAAATAAATACCGACTACTCAAATCTGTGATAGCAATTCATTTTGTAGTTAATTTGTAATATTAAAAAAAACCTACAAATTTTGTCATTGAGAATCCAATTTGGATATTTTGAAAATCGCTTTTCAGCAACATGGTCATATAGCGACCAATGTGATTTTTTTAACTGTAGGGAGAAAACGTAAGGACAATACAAACATCCATACCCGAGGCGGGATTCGAATCCGCGTCCTTCCAGCCGCAGCAGCTACGGCCCCTTCAGCCTTAGCGACCTCGGCATATGCCTGTAGTAACAATTGTAAAGAGTTTGGGGGTCGAGGACCTCCCATTTCGCTTGTTTTTCAGCTTTCCTTGATCTATTAAACAAATGTTTAAATGGACCTACCTTTTAACAGGCAACGCAGCGTGTTACTTTTGACGTAATATTTTCATCGGTGACTTGCTATCTTCGAATTTTTAACTTAGAGAAAATTCTGTCCTACTAGTATTGCAGACACAAATTTACATGCAAGCATACAAATCAGATGTGCAAACTCAGCGCGGGAAGCAACCGGGGATATAAGGCGTTCGAGCAGGCCCAAAATCGCCAAAAAGAAAACAAAGAAAAAAGAAAAGGACAAAGCAACCTACAGGCCCAACGTGCAGGCCCTCCAAAACAG
This sequence comes from Acheta domesticus, assembly GCA_031308135.1. Taxonomy (NCBI): domain Eukaryota; kingdom Metazoa; phylum Arthropoda; class Insecta; order Orthoptera; family Gryllidae; genus Acheta; species Acheta domesticus. The sequence continues at coordinate 10,496,411 of JAHLJT010009355.1, read as the reverse complement.
CACACGAGGCGAAACTTTCCGTATTCTAATCAAATACGACGAAAGTTATATTCCCTAGAGAGAAATTTTACGACGAGGGAAGGAAGGCCAAAAAAATTAGTATCACAGCTAGATTAAACTAGAAGCGCAAAGTGCAAATGAACAGGCGAGGGCGGCGGCGGCGGAGGCGGCGGCTCGCAGCCCTTGCAAGGGCGCTCCACCTTCCCTCGCGGAGCCCTTCAAACCCGCCTTAATTTCATTTGGGCGCACTTCTCTATAACTTGGAGAGGCTCCTTCCCTACGCCAGCGAGCGAGAGGGCGGACGCGGGAGGGAGGGAGGGAGCTCCGATCCATCTGGAGCGCGCCAACTCCCGAGGCCCTCGCTCACGGCCCTAGGGCGCCCTCGTGGCCTCGCGGGGGAGGACCTGGGCCGCCCTCACGGTGGAAGATGTATAGGAGTGTTAACTAGCCGCCTTTGGGGCGAATTTTCTGAAGTCAGTTTGAGGCTAGTTCCTCGCTTCTCCACACGATCGGTTTGGGTCACGGTGTAAGATATACATCTGAAGATGAGTGGCTATTACACAGTTTTACAAAACATTTCCTAGCCATTTTCGTAACTATTCGTTCTAGACTTAACCAATTCCACCGCGAAACGAAAAATCACTGACTTGAAATTAGAAATCAGCTGGCCACAGAGCTGTCGAATGGATCACGACCAATCACGACCTTGCCAAATGAGACCCAAGGTCGCAGCGCTTATATGTGAGAACTGAAAGAATTAGCCCCACATAAGCCTCAGTTTTAGACTGGGAGGGAACACACCTGTATATCTTACACCGTGGCCGCCCTCCTCGTTTGGACCAGCTCATTAGGCTCACTGTTACCACCACAGCCACTGTTACCGGGAGGGCCTGGGGTTCACGACCTGCGGAGTTTCGACATTATACACAACAGTTCGGGGGATATCAGCCGCTGTCTGGAGAAAAATTCCAACGGCCGGCTGCTCTCTGATCAGTGCCGTTATGTTTTCTTTAATCAATACGAAGCGAATGATGGAGAAGTACCGTAACTAATGAGCACGGACCTTATGCAATTTTTCCTCATCCTTATTATTTCTTCTCCACTTTCACGTGCATGCACACACACACACACACACACACACACACACACATACACACACACATATGCACACTCAAAGGTACTACTCAAACACTACCACACATATCAGGAGACCAGTTGGAAACATAGTTTCTCTGTGGCGGTGTCCCGTTGGCGGTACCTGCAGCGGAAAACCCTGCAAGCCGTCGTATAAATCGGCGACGAATTTCATATTCTTACGGAGGAGAAAGGCCACCTGCTCCGGATACAAAAAAAATCTTCGCTTGTTCTTCGGTCTGCATAATAGCTCATTCTCTCAACATCCTCCTCATTCCGTCATATTCTATGGTACCACATTCTCTTATTATCCGCATCCCATTCTCTCCCTATGATTTTATCCTGCCTTTCTCATCCTCTTTAACTGACAAAGGAGGGAGCCTACATTCGCCTAATATTGATCGGACAAACCACACAAAACTACCAGCAAGAACAGCTGGATACTAGAATTCTCCTCCAGACAGGGGTTGAATTCAATCTAGCTATCTAGTTTGTGTCGAAAATCCCTCACAATCAAAACTCGAAGTCTTTCCGGTCAGATATCGTAAATTCAATGGCAATTCTACTAGTGAGTTTTCGCAGCCTTTCATTCTTTGTATAGTGAAAGCTAAAGGCAAATCAGCAAACATTGATATCATTTCGCAACAAATTAAAGACGAAAAACTTAACTCTTATCTACATTCAAAAATAAAATTGTGATTTGCCAGAAGGTAAATTTAAATTTAGCGAATTCTAACGTGTCCCTGCTGTCGGTCCACTGGCGAGGGCAACAGCCTCGCAGCCGAGTGCCGACTTCTCGTTGCAATTTGCCCCCTTTCACCTGCACTGCCCGTCTTGCTCTCCGCACTCCACATCGAACCCTGTTGCACAGCTTGTTTTCAGTTCTGAATACCTACACTATGTGATCAAAAGTATGCGGACAAGGAGACGGTGGTGTTATGGTGTGGTCGTGTTTTTCATGGAGGGGGCTTGCACCCCTTGTTGTTTTGCGTGGCACTATCACGGCACAGGCCTACGTTGGTGTTTTAAACACCTTCTTGCTTCCCACTGTTGAAGAGCAATTCGAGGATGGTGCTTGTATCTTGCTACACGATCGAGCACCTGTTCATACTGCACGGCCTGTGGCGGAGTGGTTACACGACAATAACATCCCTGTAATGGACCGGCCTGCACAGAGTGTTGACTTGAATCCTATCGAACACCTTTGGGATGTTTTGGAACGCCGACTTCGTGCCAGCCCTCACTGACGTACATCGATACCTCTCCTCAGTGCATCACTCCGTGAAGAATGGGCTGCCATTCCCCAAGAAAACTTCCAGCACCTGATTGAAATTATGCCTGCGAGAGCGGAAGCTGTCATCTAAGCTAAGGGTGGGCCAACACCCTACTGAATTGCAGAATTACCGGTGGAGGGCGCCACGAACTGGTAAGTCGTTTTCAGTCACGTGTCCGGATACTTTTGATCACTTAGTGTGTCTTCATTCTACACGCCCAGCCAGCCTTTGCCCAGCATGCCTCGCATTTGCTTTCACGCCAGCCCTGCGATACATTGGGTGAACGTGCAAAAGTAGAGGAAGAGGGATTATGAAGGGGCACAGTCCCTTTGCATTACAAACTGTTTGTATTCTTGTTTTTTTTCCCTTCACTTTTTAAAGCTAGCTTCTTCACTTGACAAATTTTCTCTACAATTCAGCCCAAACTTCGACTTTCAGAAAAAAGAGCTTGTCACTGCAATATAACGTCCGTTTAATGTTCAAGTATGCTACGATGAATGATGTAAACGTGGAAATTTAGTTCAAGAAATCAATAAACAATTTGGCCATATCCTATCGCATTGCAATTCTTTAGGATACGTAAACAATACAGAAATATTTTTTCAATGTATAATATTTGAAAATATGGGTACGACAAAAACAAAAAAGATGTCTTTCTTAACGGATTCGGATGGTTAAAAATGAATTATAATCTCTGCCAGTTAAATTAATTTTCAGGTCTGGGTCCTTAAATTACAACGTTGAAGGGCAAATACACACATGACGCATAAATAGGCAGAAGAACATTCAAAATGAATCTTTAACTAAAAACTCTCTAAATTATACCAACATTTACCAATGTTCATTGGTGCCAGTCAAGTAAGATGTGTAGTAGTTCCTTCGCTTTTGTAATTTAACTATTGTTTTAATTAATCGTAATTGATTGTAATATATTAGTTGTAAATTTTGTAGACTGTGTGATGCAGCTTTGCTAAATCACATTAGAAAACTCAATAATTTCTTACAAGAACAATGATATAAATAATATAGAAAATGTAAAGTACAAATTCAAGTAATATCGTTTAATCGCACTTACAGCTACATAATGTACGCTCCTCTTCATCTCGAAATTTGCAGTGATTCTGTGATTCTCAATTTCATTGTTCGTGATGATCTTGAGAACGCGACATGTGCGGCTGGAAAGAATATTGTATATTTCAGGACGCAACATGGTTAGGAAACAAAACGACGAAAAGCTGGGCAGAAACGAAGCGATTCTTGGAAGAAGGTCAGACTTATCTGTCCACTTTATTGTGGAAGAGCACTCAGGTGTCCTATTACTCCGCAAAGAACTCAATTCCTTTCATGAAAGTTAATGAAGTTTCCTAGTCCGAGGTGTCTTATATTCCAGTCTACTGCTGAGAAATTTCGTCGCACGCTAAGTATAGCTACGCCCAACAATACCATCGTATGGTTGGAGTTTCTGAAGTGGGATGCTATGGCAAACATTGAATGCAAATTGCCTCGACCAAATTCAAGCGGCTGCCAGAGTATTACCAGCCCCAACGAGTTAGAGCAGTGACGTCAAGGTCTCCTACTGTTGGCAGTGGCATGCTACGAGCATTTCAGCGCAACTAGGGTCGAAAAAGGAAAATATCAGTAGTAACCGGGCCGTTTTTCAACTTGGGGGAATCTCGTGTAAAAAAAAAAGGATATTCACGGAAAAATAAAAGTGAAAGTATAAATAAAAATAACAACAAACGTTCTTAAATTTATTTATCTAAATCCCACCGAATCGTATTTCACGGAAAATCGTATCTCATGGAAGTTTTAATTGTATCTCATGGACCGAATCTTATTTAATGGAAGCGTAAAAGCGTTCAGGGCAATTTCGACTATCTTCTGTTCTCTTATGGGGAGGTGATCAGTTGATCCCCTCGCGAGGAGGGGTGATTTGTCATGCTACCCGTGCCACGGACTCCCTCTGGTGGCATCCACCTTGACCTCACTGGGTTAGAGGTTTTGATTTGACCTCCCCGAAAGCCGGGCGATTGCCCCCAACACGGGGCATGTCTATTGATGCACACAGCACAAATAGCCTGCAGTCGCCTCACCTCCCGCTCCTCTCGCCCCTCTCGCCCTTTCGCCCCTCTCGCCCCTCTCGCCCCTCTCGCTCCACTCGCCCCTCTCGCCACTCACGCTCCTCTCGCCCCTCTCGCCCCTCTCGCCCCTCTCGCCCCTCTCGCCCCTCTCGCCCCTCTCGCCCCTCTCGCCCCTCTCGCCCCTCTCGCCCCTCTCGCCCCTCTCGCCCCTCTCGCCCCTCTCGCCCCTCTCGCCCCTCTCGCCCCTCTCGCCCCTCTCGCCTCTCTCGCCCCTCTCGCCCCTCTCGCCCCTCTCGCCCCTCTCGCCCCTCTCGCCCTCTCGCCCCTCTCGCCCCTCTCGCCCCTCTCGCCCCTCTCGCCCCTCTCGCCCCTCTCGCCCCTCTCGCCCCTCTCGCCCCTCTCGCCCCTCTCGCCTCTCTCGCCCCTCTCGCCCCTCTCGCCCCTCTCGCCCCTCTCGCCCCTCTCGCCCCTCTCGCCCCTCTCGCCCCTCTCGCGCCTCTCGCCCCTCTCGCGTCTCTCGCGCCTCTCGCCCCTCTCGCCCCTCTCGCTCTTCTCTTGCTCTTCTCGCCCGTCTCGCTCGTCTCGCCCCTCTCGCCTCCCGCCCACTATGTGAGCGGGTGCTCCGGACGCACGTGAGCGGCTAATCCTCGCGGGAGGGCGCGCACGCCGGTCACGTGACGGCGGCTTCCGGGCTAATTGCCCGCACCACTGCGCCCTATCGGCCGCCGCTCGAACCGGCGAAAAACACACAAACATCGCCACGCCGCCGCGAAGCGAAGGAGAAGCCGTGGGAAGGAGGCCTTGGAAGACGCCGAAGCGCCCAGCGCCGCCTGCAACTGTTCGCCGCCGCCTTCAGGAGAGGCGAAACCGAGGAGCAGGAGGAGAAGGCGGGGGCGAAGGCGAAACGGATTTCTGGAAAATAGTTCGTACCGCGCTGAAAGAGGTCAGGAGAAGGGGTGAGGACGAGGTGATTTATACGGACTTCTATAGGACAAGCCGAGAAACAAAGCGATTTATAGCTTGTAAGACCATGTACGCTCTTAAATAAAACATGAGGTTTATCGAACGTGAATGTACGCTAAAGGGTAATAACAAACAAGGTTGCACCGTGTTTGGATTCGTGAGACTAGAGCGTGTCGTAATTTGTGTCTAACACGGCGGGGTATATGTATATGTTAGTTGGAAAATGTTAGGGAAATGCTCACTACTGCATAACGTTCAAGACTGCACAACGTAAATAAAAATTTCCCGACAGCCATGATTCACGCATCCAACAAGTTGAAAAGGTTCTAATTATTTTCATGAAGTTAAAATGTTATTCTCAAATTTATAGTGGATGGAACTACTAAACTTGTCTCTCATGCAAATTTTGCCTCAAAATATCCATTTTATCACTTGTGAAAGCATAATCTGACAGTTATAGAGTAATTTGGGTAAAAACCGCAAACAAAATTAACGATCAATTTATTTATTACAAACAGTGGTTTTCTATCATACATGTATATTCACCGCTATAAATTTACTGTGTCCTCGGATAATATTTCCGTTCCCGTGTATCTATCCTGCATGAAGCCTATTTTTCTCGCAGCTGAAATATTTCTATAAATTTTGTATCAAATGCAGGTGTCATTTTCCGAGGTTTAATGCTGATCAGTGGATATAAATGGAACGAATTTTCCATTACATTTTAAATACAATCCCATAAACTCAACAACAACGGTTGAAAATTCATCGAATACTTCTTTCTCATCGTCACATAAAGTGAAACATTTTTTTAAAAATTGTTCAATGTTACGTATCTCTTCGTTGGTATTTACAAGATACTCATAGAATACAATTGTAATACGAGTATGGAAAAAGTACAGAAGACCACAAACTGCGAACGATAAACTTTGAGAGGAATTCTTAAAATCGTTCAATTCATTCATGAGTAGGACAATCATTTATGTTTATGTGACGTTTAATATTAATTTATTCAGCCTCCGTGACTTTGTGCTTTACGTGCATCGTTATTATGATGCAACGTCATTACAGTGCGTGGTGGCACAAGGGTTATCTTTGCAACGCAAACGTTCGCTATACGTTATTTTTCACAGACGTGCAGAACCCACAATTGCTAGACACAATTATGGACGAAAAAAATTTTATCTCAGAAGACTCATCTATAATTTAATCAGTGATAACGAAGAACATATTATTAAAAATATATAGTTTTTATTTCGATTTAGCAACTCAACGCAGCAAAACAACGTTGAATGTGTATATAGAAATAAAACTATTACGTTAAAGCATACAAGGGTTACTGCTGTTACTACTATTTTAATGAATAATGTGTTAAAAGAATCAGATATAAAATAAAATCACGTGTTACAACCGATGCGCATTTTTTTGCATAGTTACAGTTGAATATTTGAAGATTGAATATCAATAAATCATTCATTTGTAACTTGTTAGATCGTCTGAAAGTGTTTTGTCATGTTCACGCAACGTTTGATGGTTGCTTCAGATTAAGAAAAACTATTGGAGATTGTTAATTGTTCTAATTGATTTTGTTGAGCTGAAGGACAGCAACGGTCAACGGAAGTTAGCGTGCAATTGTAAATATAATTTGTGAAAAGTTATTAAAGCTGATGAGATTTTGAATTTTCGATGCCAAGAGCGAGCATCAGTAGTTTAAGCTCAAAATTGGTGAACGCCAAAACAATGAGTTGGATATTGCATTGTCGTTGTATGCATTAAAGACTCTCTTTGTAAGAGCGAATACAAAAAAATTGTAGTTTGGAAGAACCTATTTAAATAACATAAATGAAATAAGATTTTTACACTACATTTTGGGTGAGGTAACACATATCAACGCAAAGCAGTTATGAGTGACGCTCTGAATCGTGTTGTAAAGTGTCGGTTTGTAGTTAGTTCTGAGAGAGATACGAGCTAATAGACAGAATTGTAGGCCATTTAAAGGGTAAAATTCTCAATAAACGGTAATAACACGTAAGGACACTTTAATGACTTGCGTGTTGCTAGTGGCAATAACATAAAATGTCTCTCCAATCACTTTTAAAATGTAAAATATTTTCAAGAAAGAAGGTGCATCAATGTTCAAGGGAGGACTTGAAAGGGAAGCGAAAGTAGAGACTATGCGGGTTCAAGAAAATGTAAAAAGAAAAGGAAAAAAATCTTACACACACCTCAGCAAAAATTCGATTCATAACACCGTTCACACGATTACAACGTTCTTCGCACCCCTCATTGGAAGTAATACACCGGCAACGTAATACACGAGCCTCCAACAGCCCATCAAATCGGGCTCCGAAACGAGCTCTGCGCCCAGCGGCCTCCCAGCCGGGCGATAGAGCGCGCGGGCGGGCGGGCAGGCGGGTCGGCCGGCCGGATCAAATGAATTAAATGAAGGGCGGGTGTCAGGCGCTCGGCGCCGGGGCAGAAAACGAGATACGAAAGCGGCCTTTAATGAAACGCACGTGTGCGGGTCGAGTACCATCCAACGCGCTCGACAACGGCTATCCATTAGGTAATTGGTTCTGTGCATCTTGTACCCTCCCCCCCTTCCGCGTTGCGCACTTGGCCGTCCCGCCGCCTCCCTCGCCAACCCCGCCCGCGGGGGGGGGGGGCAGCACAGAGCCCCGAGTGTTTACGCCGAGGCCGGGATTAGCCCCCGATCGCAACCCTGGGGAACGCCGCGCCGCTCCGGGCGCACGGACGTTCCGTCCCACGCCGCGCGCCCCTCGGTTTCATAAATACGGTACCGACGCGGCCGCGCTGGGGTTGCTGTTGAATTTCGTTTGAGGTGGCGAAGGACTGCGGTTTGCGCGAGAGAAGGATGTGGAGTTTCAATAAAGTAACGAACTCGTTTGTGCGTTCAGCGCACGATACAAGCGACCACCGCCACCGTCCTGGAAAGTAATGACATAAAACACTCACATGGATTCTCGCAAAGGATTTCATTTACATAATTGAGCAACTTTTCGTTTCCATGTCAGAGCGCCCGGTTTGCGACAAAAATACCTAAGATTACAATTGCCACATCAAAGTTAAATGTAATATAAACTAACAGCTGGGTTTTTCTCTAATGTAACAAGTTTGGGGGTTATTTTTGTTGTTTTTTCTCACTGATAAATAATTTTCCATTGTGCACTGACGAAAACCCTGGGAGCCGTTGTTAATCCCTATTTACATCGTATACTTTAATATTTAAACTTCTTAAATAAATTCTCTCTGTGATATTGTACAGTTTGTTTCTCGGAATATGTGTAAGTTTGCGTTGAATGTTAGTTTTCTTTCAGTGGAACACAAGATATCCCTCTTTGAGACAAGTTAGTGTTTCATTTAAAATAACTTTTATGGTCGGATTCATCTGATCCTAAAATGGCAAATTCATACGTTGTGCAAAATCTAAACATATCTACATTAATATTTCAATTTATTTCCTTTATTGCAAGGTCTACATCGTCCAGATGTTATATTTCTTCTGGAGTAAATGTTTTAGATTTTTTAACTTGATAGCCTTTAGAGTTTCTCTCAAGAAAAGCCCGCAATTGAGATGAAGCTTCCAATTTTACTTCACTGTTTGTATACACAATGTACGTCTTAATATTGAGCACATTTTCATAAACAAAAGGGATTCTACTGCTGAGAAATCTTTACAAGCAAAGAAAACATTCGCGCTAAAAGAATTTACCATGTTGGTCCTTCTCCAATCCACACATGTTGAATATGATTGCTCATAATAGTTCCTTGATTTTTCTGGCGATAATTGTAGTGTCAAATTCTCCAAATTTTCTATTGCTAGAATTTCAAGTGAAGTACATAAGTAGTTGGTGTCAGTTTCGTTTAAAAAATCAGTATGGAATGGAACGATAAAAATAAGAACATTATAGGGTATGTTACATGTGATACAAATATGCGCACGATTTCTCCCTATTACTCTCAGAATTCGAACTTCTTTACCAACATTGTTGAATTAAGAATAAATGATATCAACTAGCGTTGTTGGCAAAACCTGATTACTTTAAATGTGTTCTTTCGTGTAACAAACTATTTCGCATTGAAAAGGAGCTACTTATTTAATGTGGTATTTCTTTCACAGTAATAACCAAGTCTCTATTTCTCTCCCATCTAGACAAATGAGAGCTCAAGAAAACGTGCTCAGACATCATTCGTCGACTTAATGTACAGCAGGAATAGTACATACATTATTACATGGACGTATAGAAATACATTTTCTGCATTAATTTTATCCCCAATTCACTATTCTTCTAATAATGTCCTAAGCATCAACCTCTCATCTTCAACATCCTGAACTACTAAAACATAATCATCCGTAAATAAATGTTTAAAATTTTATTTTCAATAGGAACACCCAAGCCATCCTTTCCCACGTCTCCGAGAATATTTGTAAGCACATTTTAAACAATGTTGGAGAATGACTACAACCTTGACACACCGCTTTTGTATCAGAATTTTAATCTGAAAGATGCCTATTCCTGCAAATTTCTGTATATTCTTGCATTCTTGTAATGTGCATATTCTTGCAATTTATCTAAATCTGATTTATCTTCTTAGATGTGAACATAAAAAAATCATAAAATTAAAAATTAAAAAATCTGAAAAAAATACGTTAATTGTTAGATAAATAATAAATTAAAACTGTTACTACTCCCGGATCGCCGAAGAGGCGCGCCGGGAGCGTATTGCATTTGATACAAAAAAGGGGCGACCAAGCGTGTTCGTATTTCAATTGTTCTCCCACCTGCAATTGTTTTCTCACGCAGTGTCACCGTATGAATTTACCCTGGAGCATTCAAAGACAATCCATATTCATTAATCCACATCCGCATGCACGTACAGATTCTATTGTTTTTATTACTAGTTGTCAGGTAATACTTACTTACTCCTTCGTCTCAAGTCCGATTCTATTCCAGCACAGTCCTACAATTGTAGCCATACGTGTTAGATTCTCATTCTAAATGCTTGTGTAAAGAGATACCGTAAGAGTTGAAAGTGTTTAGATGAACACCTCTCATTCATAATTATCACCTAAAACCATTCGGTATTACTAATTTTCAATGCACCCAAAAATTTAAAGAAAACTTTTCAACCTCCGGTCATGAATGTGTCCTTGGTTTTGTTAGATTCCTAGAAGCTTCAGAAAAATAAGAAAACAATGGAAAAGTTCCTAGTTTGATTAAAATATGCAAATGTTTTATTGTGTATTTCCACTATTTTCATACTCCACGTATCGATTGAATTGTCCTACTTAGTACGTCCGTGACTACGACTCAACTGCTGTCATGCATCAGCAAGGCTGCTAAGGCTTTACAGAAACGTAATAAAAGTGAAAGTTCACTTATTAACTTTACGAAATGGGATTAATGAATAAATTTCTCATGTATCATTCCATACCTCTTGGGTAAAAGTTCTCTCTTATAAATAAATAGTCAGACAAATAATACTAGTTCATGTGTAAAATCTCTGCAATGGATTCTGTTCTCTTTAGCATCAGCCTAAACAATTTCGTTACGTATTTACCAGCCAAATCGGCCATGACCTTTCCAAACTTTTCAAATCCGAACCTCCATCCCCACCGAGACTTTTTTACTTCCTTAATCTGTATTTGGAGCGCACTCCAAGACCAGTTCAAACAATGGATATCTCAGAGCGCCCCACAACCCTCAGCAGCTGGAATCGACTGTTCCCGCGGCAAAATCGTCACTACTTTGCAACACACAAAATAGCCCGCTGTGCTCCGCATGTGCCGCTGAGCGCAACTCCATGTGTCCTCCCCCTTCCGTAATCCGCAGCTGGCAGCAAACGCCCCAAGCAGTTCCTCGGCAAGAGATTTCCGGACGTGCGTCGATCCCACTCGCACTGTCTCTCCCGAGCAGAGAGTCGGCAAAGCGGCGGCGGCGACAGTGACGACGACGACGACGGCTGCCGCTCTGTAACTTGATAATTCCAGCAGCTCTATTCAAACGCCCTCTCTTGTTTCTTGCCTTATCATTACAAAAAAGCCGCCTCTGCTTCTTTTGTTTCGCGCACAATGGCGGAGCGGAACTCGCAGAGCCCCGTTTTGAATGCGAAATGCGTCTTAAGCTGCGAAATGCACAGCGAGGAAATTGATTTTCCCGGCGGAGGCGGCGGCGGCGGCGGCGCCCACCGCGTTGAGGGCGCGGGCGAAGGCGAAGGAGGCGGAGGCGGGGGCGGGGGCGGTGGGGCGGTCAGTGGGGAGAGGGGGGCGCCTGTAATGTTACCACAAGTTCCTGGCGGCGGCTGCCGCACAGACAGAAAAATATACGCGTTGAAAGAAAAGTTTGTTTTCTTGTAATTGCAGATCATAATTTTAACGTTTAATTGATAGTTTACTTGAAATAAATTTCTTCCAAAAAGGAAGTGAAATAACTCGGTTGATTGATCTATTATTTAAGATTTTTTGGAGCATCAGCTGATACGTTAATTTCTCCCGCAAGTGTAGTGCATGCCAGGGGTAGTACATCGGAAGCGCACGGTATTCCTCCCCCGCAGGATGGTGAGATCCCGCGCCGACATACTTGTCAACTTACGAGTGTTTCCTCCACGAGGTATCTCCCTCAACAGGGAACCCCCCCTACCCGGGACATGGGTTTTAAGTTCCCGACAAGTGCGGTAGTGTTGTTCATGTAAATGAGAGTTTAAGGGGAGATGGGACAAGGATGAGGAAAGAAAGATCGCTTGCAGCCCGCGGCCCGCGGTGTGGTAATATACTGCCCCGGTATCAGCCAGTTTTCCTAGGAAGAAACAGCGGATAACTACCGATCGGAGAAGATATCCACTAAACTTCTTTTCCAGACAGTGGTTAAATTCGACCTATCGAGGTCGAAAATTCGCCACTTCGGGACTCCAACCTTTAGACCAGACGATCAGTGACTCTGCTGAGGCAATAACAGTGCTGCTTCATCATAGTCGATGAAAGTTTTCGGCGTAACATTTATTGACAAAATTAATGAAACGACAATTAATACAATTAATCCAAGAAAAGGGACTACAAGAAAGAATAAAATGTATTTCCATTTTATTTCAATATCATTTTTGTTTTCAAAATAATTTTCAATATAATTTTCATTTTATTCCTTTAAATTAAAATATAGTCCATATTGTCAAAGAACATAATAATATTTCATTTATTTTAATAATTTCACATTGTGTTCTTTCGAAGTCTGACTTATAGTTAGGTTATTTCAGAATCTATCACAAATATCCAAATTAAAATAATTAACGATATCAGAACTGAAATTCTTACACAGAATAATGAAACGATATATTTAGCGTTGTGACAATTTATTTTTACCGATTATTAAATAAAAAAACAATTTTTTGCTTAGTTGAAATTTAATAAATGACAACCAAGTGAACGCAGATTTTTTTGCAGAACGAAGCATAAAATGTACTTGTCACATCAACGCGTGATAATTGTCGTCTAATACTGAATTTATTTCTGTTTGCGGCAGACATTCATTATTAATTCATAATGGTTGAAGTGTGAGAAGCGCCTGAAGGATAGTAAGTACACCAAATGGATGGCGTGTGCTGTGGGTTGCCTACCTCCAGATTGCTACTCCCAAAGCTTCAATTGCAGAGCCTTCAGTATTCCGAAGTTTCGAGATTTCCTTTCCAAAATGATGAGAATTGCATTTCGCATTCAATGAGAATAATTCGCTCTTATATTTTCAGAAACATTTGTTATGCTTCAAAACAAAGGTGTATGTTAAAATAAAGTTTTATAAATTGATTTCAAAAGATATATTTCAGTTTTTACGAAGTTGTTGAGTTTCAGAGAGTACGACTCGCACATTTCTTTTCAGAACAATGATTTCAATTTGTTATTTTAGTATAGGTTACCCCAATGTAATCTACAATTTGGTATAATATCCAGATATGTTATTCAATGAGTATTATTCGATTTGATCTAAAATTATTTAACTTGAAGTCAACACGATAAAACTAAATGCAAAATACTAGGGTAATTTGGAACACCGATCCTTTATTCAAAACCCAATAAATCTATTATCTTCAATGCACATTCAGTTCCAAAATTGTGTGAAATGCAAATTGTAACTCTTTCAATACAAAGACCTGCTACCCGTTCGTAACAGATGAGTTTAGGGAATTTTTAAAAGAGTTTTCGTGTTGAAACGTAGTCAAATAGAGCATCATTTAGAGATGAATTAATTTTCAGAAACACCCTCTATTTTCTTATTCAAATGTTGATATAGAGGTCAATAAATGAGGCCTTTTCTTAAGCTCAAATGTACATATTCAATTTTGAAAGTCTGGGTACTTTTCTGGACCCTCCTGCTCCCGCAAAGCACATAAGAAAAAGGTGTTTTGGCAGCCGCCTCCGCAGAGTCGTTGGGCGAGACACAGCGAGCGCGGAAGAGCAGGAAACCGAAAAGAGGGCCGTCCCGTTTCCTGGTCGCAACGACCGGGCCGTCAGCGGAAGTAGCGGCCTCAAAACAACAGACGCCGTCGTTTCCGGTGCCCCAGTCGCTCCGCCATTGAAATGGTCGGGGGCGCACGTCTGCCGGAATGGCCCTGCGAAAGGCCATCCCGCCAATTCGGAAGAAAACATTCGACTCCCGAAAAGCAAAACGAAAATACTGAACGGTTGGTCATAGTTTGATGTTTGGTCATACTTTGCTCATATTTGGCCGTATTCAATACCTCTGCAGTCTATTAAACCTAAAACTTGTGTTTATCTACGTCATGTTTTACGTATTTAATGTTCTTATTTCTCTTTTTATCACCTTCAAATTATTTTCATTTATTATATAATGAAATGCTGTGTTGTATACACTGCGTAATAATTACTGTAAATATTCCGCAATATGCCACCCATCAAAATATATATTCAAGCTAACAGTCAATAATTACTTGTGACGGTATATGTAAGATATAATTCATTAGGTATCAACATTTTGTAGTACTAACGTATTAAGAAGCAGATTATTGAATACGATACTTTCCCACACCGCCATGATAAAAGAATAAACGTACAATGCAAATATATAAAAGAAGTAATTTTTATTAATAATAAGAGAGGTTAACTTCCATATACTCCCTTAGCTATGGATAGTAGACAACTATATGAACATCTAAAGAACGTTAATGCGGTTGAAAAATATGCTAAACCCATTCGTGTACCTCGTTGTTTACACAATGTCAGAATATTTGTCACGAAGAGGAAGTATATTTTTGAGTCATTTCCTCCAATAATCGTGTCAATATATTATTTCCTTCCTTCATTTACCGAACCTCGTTAGCGTTATTTTTTAACCCAACACATTTTTCCTCTTCGTAAAAGTTACAAACATTAAACGACACAAAGCAAGCACGAGAAATTTAAAGCGTATATTCTGATATAAATTCATAAATTACAAATAAAGATTCTGCAAACGGACAATTATACTTGAAATCTTAGTTAATTCTACTAAAAGTCTACTTGAAATGTTTGAAATTATTGTATTTGCCTCACTTCCCTGGGTTGCGTTAACACGTCCTCACTCGTAAATCAGAAACACTAGACAAAAATTCCGTAAAGGAGATTTGCAAGTACTTGATTAGGATTTTGCTACTAAATTGAACAGTGTCTTGGGTCAGTATCGAAATGTACTAGGTTTTAATTACATTAATTCGAAAGTGAATGAGGCATCCCTCAGATATTTTAGCCGTACAAGCTCCAAACATTAGGCGCCCATTATATTATCCTAAAAATTTATTTATCTTAGGTGGCGTACTCAAGGTTTTTGAAACGTAAGTTACTTTCTAAAAACATTTGAACCAAATTTACAGGTCTGAGGTTTAGTTGTAAGTAATTAGTAAAACTAATTAATATTATTATATAAATTCTATTTTTTTTTCAAATAACCAGCTTTTATAAGAGTAACATTAAAATTTTATACAGACATCCAAAAATCACAAAGCATGCGTACAAATATGATGATTCCTCTTACAACAAAAGATGTGAAAATATATTATTCCTTTTCAAAAACCTGTAACATTAAAAGGGACACACAACCAAAAAATTCTGAACTATCCTTCTACCTCTCGAAAAAAGAAAAAAAACCAACTTCTGTAAACCCATTCCGTGAACCCCGCAATCCCGTGTTACACGCATGCGCAGGATTCCAAGTCCAAACTGCATTCCCTCCCCGTATCCACAGTCATAACGTAATGGCATCAATCGTAGCAAAACTTTGTTCGCGGCGAATGTCACAATCTCATCACCGAGATGGAAAAAAGTAGCGGCGGGAGAGACTTTCGTCAAACTACGCGCGTCGCGATTCGCCCAACGCCTTCGCCGCGAGGGTCTCCGCCAGCAGCGACCGCCTTGTCGCCGCCGCACATAACTTAGGGGCGCCCGTCACAAATGATACTTTTTGCGACCGGCGACTTTCGCTGATGCTGTTATAGACTCCCTCGCCCGCCGCGCCGCCGCGGCGACGAAAACCGCTTCTCCTCTTGTCCCTCCGCGACGGACGCGCCCGCGTCCGCGCCCCGCCCCGCTACGCCCACTCCGCGCCATTCACTCCCCCCGCGCGGCAGGTCTTCCGCTCCGGGCAGGAGACCTTCCTCTTTCGCGATTCTTCTCTCTGGGCGGCTGTTATTCTATATTTCTCTTTGTGCTTTCGTTTGTTGTTTTTTTTTCATTGTAGCTATTTGCTAGGTATTCGCTTCTCATCCATCACAGTTCTCTCTCCATTTCTTTCTGATTCGCGATTCTTCCTCTTCGTGAATCTTCCTCTTCGCGATTCTCCCTCTTCGCGATTCTTCCTCTTCGCGATTCTTTCTCTGGGCAAGTTTTATCTTATTTTTCTCATCTCTCCATACCTTGCTTCTACACTTCACTCGCCCCTCGTCATCTTTCCTTCAGCCTTGCCTTTACTCATTGACCTGCGTATTTTCAAATCCACACGAGCAGGCGCCTTTACCTATCTGAACAACTCTCTCCCCCTCTCCCTCCGTCTTTCTTCACCCCCCTCGCAGCCTCTTACCACGCTTCTCCTTCCCTTTATTCGTCCTTCTCCCGCCCTCTATCCGTACTTCTCTCTCCCTCCATCCACCCCTCTCCCACCATTTTCCCCTCTCCCACTCTCTATCCACCCGTCTTCCTCCATCCACCCCACCGGGAGAGATGGCTCAGTGCATCAACCTGATGTCACTGCAGTCCCTCTGACCGAGAGGTCCTAGGTTCGAGTCCCGACGGCGGCAGGACCTAGCTTGTCAGCTAGGTCGAATTCAGTCGCTGTCTGGAGGAGAATTCTATCGGCCGGCTGTTCTGATCGGTAGTTTTCCGTGGTTTCTCCGATTAACACCAGGCGAATGCCGGAGCAGTACCCTAACAAACGGGCCACGGACCGCGCGCGATCTTTCCTTCCTCATCCTTGTCCTATCCTCTCCCACACATGCACACACTTACACTAACATTCACTACACTACCACACATGCCGGGAGACCGGTCGGGAGCTTACAACTTGTCCCGGCTGGGGCGGTGCCCCGCTGGTGGGAGATACTTGGTTGGGGGAAACTCCGCTAGTCGACGGTAGGTCGGCGCCAGATCTCGCCATCCAGCAGGGAAAAGATCATCGCCACCTCCCGGGGGAAAACACGCACTACACTTACGGGACTAATGACAGCAGTTGAGCGCCCGGAAACATCAATCAATCAATCCATCCATCCACCCTCTATCCACCCTTCTGTTCGTTCCCCTTCGCTCTCTCTCTCTCTTTTCTCATCGCCACATTCCATGCCTTGAGGTCAGTCTCCAACCGCCCGATCGCCCTTCAAACCCTTTCTGCTGGTGGCTTATGCGTCCTCGCGTGCGCAATCCACGCTCCAATGTCGCCATGTGCCGTCCACCCCCTCCACCCCCACCCCCACCCCCACCCATCGACGATCGTCCCTTGTTTTCCCCTGCTCTTCTCTACCCCCTCCCATTCCGAGACGCTTCGCTCAGGCTTCATCCGACGCCTGGGAACACGCTTCTTCTCGCCACTTTTTTTTTTGTTTCCAGCGCCGACTTCCTTGTAAGGTCGCTCCCCCCTCCCACCCTCATCCGCACCCATTCCCTCTCTCCCTTTCGTCCGCCCGCCGCGCTCCCCGGCTGGGCTGCTAGCAGACGCTGCCGCCTTATCGGCTGGGTTCAAGTCAACCGGCAGTGACACGCCCGCCAACCTTCGCTCACCGCACTTCCCTCGTCGCCCATTACCGCCGCCCTCGCCGCCGACCAGCGCACGCTCTGGCGGCCGGAACAGAGAACGCGGAAGCGAAGGAAGCATTCTCGTTCGAATGTCAACTACCGATACCCCTTGTAACACGGGTTTGGAGGCCCCGAAACGACTACGCCCAGTTGCACGTAGCGACGCAGTTGCGAAGCGGAGTGATTTCGAAACTGTTGGCGACCCGCCCTGCTTTGAGAGGCGAGACTTAACGGTTCTTTTTCGTCACACGCTATGGAAGGTTTTTAAATAAAACGGCGTCTCTTCAAGAGGGAAAGAAGCTTTTAATGCGAACCAAACTTCCCTGAAGGACATTACGAAAGAGGAATGCCACTCTTTTCTCATTTCTGTTGCTTCTATGGTTCTGCGTTGTGCATGCGTCGAGTTTTCAGGCGCTTTCCTAAGTTTCCTAAAAGCGCGTAAGTGTCTCAGGAACCACGCCGATGATTAGTGATAATGTCCTTAAGGCAGATGTGAAGAAGTTTCGGAAGCACTGCCTTTTGCCGAAGAAAACAGCTTCGAGGCGGCTTGAACAAGACTTTCTGACACTCCGATCTAAAATAAAGAGGAAGCTAGTTTTTCATAAGATACCCTTATCAGAAACTGCGAAGCACAAAGGTGAAAAAATTGTAATTATACAGAGATTGTAGGCCTAAGTGAAATTATTTCTATTTGGAAAAATTGAAACTTTCATACATTTTATGAAACATTAATCCAAATAATCCCATTATTATCCTTTTGTTCTTTCAACATCTTTGCGGCTGAATACATTTGGTAAGAAAATTATGCGACAATAAATAATTTTTACTCCCTTTGCGGTAATAAGGTATGTCTAGCCAGAATGAATAAAAACATAATATTTTCGAATGGTTTACTCTTAATGGAAGGGAAAGCTATCACAAGGGGGATTCTGACCCTCTCTGCATCTGTCTGTCGGTCTGTCCCTCTCCCTCTCTCTCCCACGCTCTCTCTCTCTCTCTCTCTCTCTCTCTCTCTCTTCGTGTGTCTATCTCTCTGTTTCTCTCTCTCATTTGCGTTAATGATATTTACATAATAAAGGTAGTACAACTTCAAAGGGAAGTCATCTTCAAACTTTCTACTGGAAAATTATGAACATTGCGACAAAAAGTTATGTATAGTAAAAATGGAGAAAAATGGTAGAATAAATCGCGGTTTTAATGAGCGCTTTGAATTAATATACTACAACCGACCTGATGCGCGAATGGAATGAGACAGGAAATCAACCCAAAAAAATATGAAATTTATACAACATTAAGTACTTTATTAAAAAACAGCTACTAATATTCAAAAACTATAAAAACAATATTTTCGTTATATTGGATCTTCATAAACTGTATTTAAGAACTTTGATTTAAAAATGAACGTTTCCTCAAAAAAATTTTAATTCCATCTTTACCGTCAGCAGAGGTTCGATTTTTTTAATGTTCTAGATTCTCTAGAGAGGACATGCGAATCATCAACATCAACGACACTGATATTTTAAGGCAAAGTATTACTTGCATACTTTATTCGTACATCAGTGGTGGGTACACAAGACCAATGAAATGTTTATATAATGGTAGCTAATTTTCGATACGTAATGAACTCTCTTTTCATATTCTCCTCTATTCAATTCGTGCTAGTAAATTCTACATTTACACTTAAAACCGTTGCTTTAGTTTCATTCCATTTTATGCAATACCTTCAGAAATGCTAATTAAAATGCATTCAATGCGGATCTAAATTTGCACACAAGCACTTCAAATTCTACTCTAACGCAAGTAAGCGCTCAAATAGTGATAGGGTTGCAGCGTAAACTTAGCGCAAGTTTTGCCTGCGACGATGTAGGTCTTGCACCTGCCGCCCCTTTTCAAGTTTAAGGCATTACGTCGCCAGCACCTGTTAATTTTCCAGCGCGAGGGGGGGGAGGGGGGAGGGGGAGGGGGGGCTGCGTCGCGCGGCGGGCATCGATCGCGGCCGAAGCGCGATAAGGCGCGCGAAGAGCGAGTGAAGGGCGCGCGAAGGGCTGACGAGCGGCAGCGGCCGAGGCGGGGCGGGGCGGAGCGGGGCGGGGAGGGGAGGGGCGAGGCGAGGCGGGGGATGGGAGGGGCGGGGAGGAGAGGGGCGGGGAGGGGCGGGGCGAGGCGGGGCGGGGCGAGGCGGGGAGGGGCGGGGGGGCGGGCCTTAGGGGAGGGGAGGGGCGGGGCGGAGTGGGGCGGGGCGGGGCGAGGTGGGGCGGAGTGGGGTGGAGTGGGGCGGGGCGGGGCGGGGCGAGGCGTGGCGGAGTGGGGCGGGGCGGGCCGGGGAGGGGAGGGGATGGGGAGGGGAGGGGCGAGGCGGGGCAGGGTGGGGCGAAGGGGGGCGGGGGCGAGGCGGGGCGGGCGGGGCGGGGCGGGGCGCGGACGCGGGCGCGTCATCGCGGAGGGACAAGAGGACAAGCGCTTTTCGTCGCCGCGGCGGCGGGGTGGGGCGGGGGCGGGGCGGGGAGGGGAGGGGATGGGGAGGGGCGGGGCGATTAGGGCCAGCGGAGGCCCCGCCACATGCGCCGGCGCCGATGCCACCGCAAAGGCGGCAGATAACGCGTGTTGTGATACGGCGCTGGCACAGGAGAGCGCTCGGATTCAAAGAGGGGAGACAGACAAAAAATTACACAATGGGAGAATGAAGGAGGAAAATAGGATAGGAATGTAGAGAGAGGTGAAAGAGATGAAGAGAAAGAGAGAAAGAAAGAAAGGAAGGAAGAATAAGAAAGGAGTATAAGAAAGGAATGAAGTCGTAGGCTTCCGCGGCCGGACAGCCAAGATCATCCATAAGAAAGGAATGAAAGAAAGAGTAGCAGAAATAAAGAATTGAAAAAAGAAATAAAAATAAGGAAAGAGAGTAAGAAAGAAAGAAAGAAAGAAAGAAAGAATAAGAAAGAAGTATAAGAAATGAATGTAAGAAAGAAAGAGTAGAAGAAATAAAGAATGGAAGAAAGAAATAAAAATAAAGGCAACTGCGAAAAATAAAAATAAAGAAAGAATAGGAATAAAATAAGGGATTGATCATCAAAAGATGTACGGGAAGTAAAATAAACGGGAGGGAAAAGAAGAGAGGCCAGGCAAGGTCATGGACTTCATTGAATAACTCGAATTTACTAACTCAGAAACTTGGCAAATGAACGCTCAGACGGAGACGAAAATGAAAAAGAAGGATAGAATACGCAAAAAGAAACAATCGATAATCAAAAGATATACGGGAAGAAAAAGAAACAGGACAGAAAAGATGAGAATGAGACCAGACAAGGTCATGAACTTTATAGAATAACACGAGTTCACTAACTCAGAAACTTGGCGAATGAACGGTCAGGAGGGCCTGCAAGGTACGTTCCGCAAATATACAAGGTGAATGTGTTCGCTCACATCAGTAGAACGTTATTTTTGCCCAGTAGGGTAAAAAAATACTTGGAGCAATTCTTCAACATTTTTTTTCAATAATTAGGCTTTTCCGAACCACCATCTGGGGCCATCTACAAGAATACTTGTAAGCATCACTTCTGAAAGTGAAAAATGTATCTCATTATTTTTAGAACTAAAGTCAAAGGATTTTCAAAACCGATAGATAATTTTTTTATCAGTTAATGAACCAGTACGATGATTGTAAAAATGAAGCTAAATTAATAGTGAGGACAATTATCCAGTTTAAGAAATAAACTTCTAGTTATAAATCAATCCAGTTTAAGAAATAAACTTTTAGTTATAAATCAATCCATATAAATCAATCCTGTCCAATTGTGTCACGACATGAATCATGTTTCACTGTAGGTGTCAACTTTCATGTTATAGCGAGTGAATATGAATTGCAATATCACTCAACCTATGCTGCAAGAATTCTCAGAGTTATTCAAATTTAAGTCGCTAAACTGTGTGAAATTTGACACTGATTAATTTAGAAGAATAAAAAGTAAAATTATTGTAAATATATAGACAACATGTAATCACGTAATTAGTGTGTATGTGAATCAAGAGCTGACTTCATTTAACACATGCAAGAACAAAAGGGACGTTGAAAATCATTTTTAACTTCCTCCTTTAACAATTTTCTCAGTGATAAGGAAGACTCCAGTAAATATAACGACTTATTAGTGCCATTCTAGCTAAATAACTATGCAAAATTCACAAAACTTCATTACACAGGATAAAATGTTTTAACAGTTTCTTCAATACAGGCACAAAATAAAGAACAAACATTTACTGCACTCGTACATTATGTCCTGCATTCGTACTGCTAAGCCAATCATTAAATAATTTTAGCTCTTCTTTTAATAATTTATTACTAAGAAAATAGAGCAATTAAATCATTTTTCACATCATTCTTCTGAAAAAAAATCAAAGCGACTACTTTCATCTCCAGAGCAATATACAACAACTCAATTCACGCTTTTCCTTTTCATCTTAAATACCACATACGATTTTCGTACACACTCCAACATTTCCATTTCCATCTTCCACAGCCACTCTCGCTGTACGTTAATCAGACGCACGAGAACCACGTGTCCGTCGCCAAAGTCAAGGGCAACCCGACGCGCGCGCTATCTGCCGCAAATCATCCCCGCGCTCTCTCGGCCACGCGCGACCTCAAGCACCTCGGAGAGGCGCCGCCACCACGTGCCCGCAGCTGCGGCGACGCCCTCGCGATAAATACGCACGCGGCGCGGCGCGGCGGCGGCGGCGGCGGCGGCGGGAGCCTCGCTGACCCTGTTATTGATCGACCGTCGCGGAAGGGCGGGGAAGGGCAGGGCGGGGAGAAGGGAGGGGGGAGCGGGGGACGGGGGACGGGGGCGTTGGGGTGTGCGGGCGCGGCCGCATGCGGGCGCGGGGGCTCGTGTTCGACGCCAACCGCGGACGAGGAGGGTCATGACCCGGTCAGTAACACGCCGCCAGCACTTGCCAGCTCTTTGCGAGGTCACGGATGTAGTCGCCGCCGCCGCCGCCGCCGCTGAAACCGCAACCCCGTGGCTCCGGGTGCCGCTCGCGCGCAAGTCGTCACTTTGCGTTGCTTCCTGATTATACGTCACGTGGCCGCTGCTAAAGCCTCAGATACCCAGATACGTTTGGAGTACGTGAGTTTGACCTGTACAGTTTCAAAACGCCGCAAATAATTAATATTCAAACATGATAACTTTGAATTTAAGCCTTATACTCAATGCAATTGCTCAAATAATTATTTCCATGTTAGCCAATTTCATTTAAACGTTCAAAAAGATCCGACAAAATATTTCGGACAGTCAAATTTATAATAACAGTTTACATTAAAAACTTATGTTTTTAAAGTAAACTTTAGCCAATTTCACTTTTTATTTTTAACTCTCTAGAGACGATCCTCAACCCTCACTCTCAATTTGCACCTTGCTGTCTTTCATGCACTCTTGCTGCCCCCGGCGGCCGTCCGACTGTAGCTTCCCATCCCCAACCAATCCGTTAATCGCCTTTGTTTGGATGAGGACGCCTCGCCCCCTCGTTTGAATTATACAATAAAATGGTGACAGGTACTCTGTACGGTTAACAAAACGAAACCAGCCACCAGTTTCTCGCGCAGAATTCGCGATATGGTCAATCACGAACCCATAAGTGCGGAGCTGTTGATTAGTCACCGTGATAATTTTATCTCGTAGCTGTGGACATAGACGCTCGTGTTTCCCTGATGGGTGATACTGAACGGTAAACACAATTCTGTTACTTGTACGTAAATGAAAATATAGTTAAAATGGTAACTGTACGGAAAAGCTGATGTAAAAGGTTTTTATATTATTGAGTCTGAAATTTCTTTAAATTTTCCATTAAGGATAGCGAATGAATCGAAGAAAATATGTAAACAATTGTGATGGGATCAATGGAATAACATGCAGAAGTAAAGAACCAAAAGGAAACTTCTCTCTAGTTTCAATGTCCATCACAGATTCCACGTTCTAGACCAGATTTAAATCCCGGACGCTAAAGATAGGACCTAGCACGCAGACCATAACGCGATCGCCTAATGTGAAGAACAAATAAAAATAATTTGAGAACGCCGCTGCTTTCATTAACGGCCTTTATAAACGCCTAGGGCATTATCAGCTGACTGCTACCCCTCTTCGTCAGCTATGAACTATCTATAGTTTTGTGCTTCCAATGCGGATTTTTTCTTTATTTTTTTCTGGTACAGTGGATTAACCACTTTACAGAATAGTTACAGTACAAATTCACACATAGTATATATAAATGCTATGTTTAAATTATTATAAATAAGGAAGGAGTCCCCTCTGGGATCCTCTTCAACCATTTAGCAACGCAGATTTGAGTTCACTTTTTTCTTTTTTCTTAGTTTTTGGAAACTTTTTAAATATATTTAATTAGAGGATGGATGAAGATTTTATGGGAATGGTTAAGGTGGGCGAAATTTGTCCTTGGGAAGTCTGGAGCGGATTCTTGTTTGTAGAAGATAAGAAGTTTTGCCTAGATGAAAAATGTTCTGGGTTGGAAAAGTAGGTAATTTAGAGTAGCTTCCAATGCGGTGCCATCACTTCACTCCCAGTCTCGGCACCGCTTCTCAATCACCGTAACTTACAGACGTCGTCATCTACTTGTTTGTCTACTAAAGCTGGCGGTTACCTAATCGCATTCCGTTATCTCGTTCTCGAAAGGAAAGAGATCTGTCGAAGTACTGAAAGATCAGAGAGTCGCCTGTTGGGAGACACGGACGTTCTCTTTGATGTATTGTCGCTACTGAGACCTTTCAGGATCAGTTGAAAATCTCTCAACGAAATTGCAGCGATAACTGAACGGTAAGCAAAACTTTATAAACGCAAAAGCCGAAGTACGGGATTTGATTGCACCCTTGCTTTGAAAAGTTGTCAGCATTTATGAGATAGAAAAAAATTATTTGAAGAAGAGTGCTTCCCGAGCAAACAGTAAGGTTAGCCATTTCAATCAAATTGATTTTTTAAAAGTATGAACTACTCTATGCAAAGAATACAAACCAATAACATTTCAGAATCTGGATCTTCAGGTAAGTTCAATTATTATTGATAAGCTGTCATCAAGGAAAATGAGAAAATCCTGAAGAAAACCAGCAGAGAATAAAGGAATTAATCAAATTAATGTCTTAATATTCAAGACAAGATTTATTTAACCCTAAACGATAATGGACACATCAAAACAATTTGTAGACGTATTATTTTGAATGGTGATGAGTCACGAAATTCCTCAAGTTCAACAAAATTTGAAAAGGTTAAAAGATTCATTATTGGATTAATAGCAGGACCATGTCCATGTTAAAATATTTACACCTCTCTCTACCACATTCACAAAACAGAAAACGGTATGAAAATGTTTTTCATTCTCAGAGAGGATGTATTTTATTGACAGTAAATAAACCTTAACTAGAAACATTGTTAAATATTGTTCGCTATTCTGAAATGTTCTTAAATCTGTCCTCTACTTACCTGAACAGGTAATCACAATTTTCCTACTCAAATGATCACCTCCGCAAGGAACGAGAGAGCACAAGCACATAGGCAGCTTTCCCCTCTTAAGCCCAGACCCTGGTACGACATATTGCGTTAATGCGTCACTTTGATACTATGAACTATTATTTCTAGGAATTCTATAATTGTACCAGAATCCAGATTTTCGAAATTCTAGGATGCATTCCACCTCCAGCACTGCAGCGCGGTCCACCGTCACCACGGCAGTTCCAGGATTTCACAGAAGAGCGCGACCCGGTCGCAACATCAGTAGCGCTGGCGAAGCGAGCTCAACGCATTACCTCCGGGCGACAGTGCTGTTTATGAAAGCGAACTCGTAACGAAATAATTTATGGGCAATTATAAATATTCTATATTTTCATAAACAGTTTCGTGTTTACTATGTGTCCGTTCCTAAATCACAAAAGGTATTCAGTTGTAATCTGACTATTTAAATATACTACGTGGAAAATATCCGATGTGTATTATTAAGAATTTAATATGCATCTCGTGTTTACTAAAAATTATATTACAACTAAATTAATAAAGCGTTGAAACACACAACTGCAAACACAGCAACCACAAATCCCGTTGCAGGCTCTCGCATCCCGCGATTAACAGTGACAGGTTTTGCGTGAATGTATCGTGCGGCCACGCCCATCGCCGGGCCATCATGGGAAAGCGTGCACACCGCGTTGCGTAACGATACATTAATCTTAATCACGAATAACGCTAGCCAATTTCGCATGCCGGCAGGACCGAATATTGGTATTGAACTTACCCATCGGATAAAGTATTGAACTGCGGGAAATATAATTTAGCTACGATGAGTAGGTGTCGGTGTAAAACAGAATGGAGAATCTTTTGATAATGCGAAGAAGGTAAAAGTGTAGGTTTGGTTTTGGTGTGGTGCTGGTTGAAAGCAGAGGATAATGCAAATGAAGAGAGTGCAAGGATCAGTGAACAGAATTGAATAGGCACTGTAAATACTAGGTATACACCTATACTTTAGCCCTATGATCGCCGTTCAGGCGTAGAGCATTGTTTACGTTCATTCATTACTCGTGGAACCAGGCAGACGTTGTTCTGTCCTTCATCTCCCTCTTTCCCCTTCCATTTCCTTTTCTCTGTCCCTCCATTCCTCCCCCCTCTCCCTCTCTCCTTCCCTCTCTATCTCTCTTTGTCTCTCAATCTCTCTCTGCCCCTGTCTCAGTCTGTCTCTGTATCTGGCTCTCTCCGTCCCCCTCGTTTACATTTAGTTGCGGATTCTGCACGTCTCTGAGCAGGTGAGATAATATCGAGAATCACCGGACCAGAAAAATGTAATAGAAAATTCATGAAGGTCTCATCCTGTAGATTACGGTGTGACAAACGCTTATTTGACACTTTTAAATGTCAAGCACCAAAAGTTTATTTGATTTGATAACACAAAGTAGTATTTAGCATAAGGCAAAAAATAGTGATGAAAGACATTATCCATATCTGCAAATTGAATAACATTGCAACATGAATTCTAATTTGAGCGCCTGATGTTTACGATAGTGATAATAATCTGTGAATTAAAGGGGAATGATGGACTGATTTTTAAAATATGTGTTTTATTATTGCGTTCTGATGTGAATAGTTGTTTTATATACAAGAAGCTACAATCAAATTATCCCAATCCATTTATTTGGGGTATTCACAAATACCTCAAACCTCGCGTATATGTGTATTTAAAAAAATTCCCCATTGAAGATGATGAAAAAAGGTGCCAGATTGATCTTGATAAATGACTGCTATATTCCTCCAGACTTCGAGGCCTAAACTATTGTGAAAAATTGAAAATACACGCGACACAAGACACTCTGTGTAGCTAAGAGTAGTAAGATAAATAGTAAATGCACTAACGAACAATTTATGGTTGATTTATCAAAATTTTCAAGGAAAGTACAAACGAACACGGAAACAAAAATCAGAAGGGAAAGCAAACAATAGCATCAGAAGATCATGTTGAGGAAAAATCCACACAGGGAAGTGGATCATGAAAACAAAAGAGACGAGAATCATAAACAAAAAACGTGATTGCTGACAGTACTGATGACAAGTTAGGTCAAAGGAAAAAATGTTACGCTACAAAATTAAAAGCGTAAAAAGGTAATAAACAGATTTGATGATACTGTGTCTACAAATGTGAGGCATAGCAGAGGAATGTAACGTCTTAAATGCTGAAATGAATTGTAGACATAAAAACATCCATCATCTAATGAAATACGGAAAGGATATTGTGTGACGACCACAGAAAAGTTCAGGCAACGTTTTAAACATCTGGAGAAGAATGTTAATGACGAAAATGGCTTCGAGGGACAGAAGAATATTCTTGGATTAAAGAAACATTTCCGCTTTTGTAGAAGAAATAGAATGAGTTCCGACAATTAAAAAGGAACATGGACTTGATAAACGAGATGAGGCTGTGATAAAGGTAAATGTCAAGGCGAGATGTATTTGCGAAATGTATTGTAGAGATAAAACCGTCGATCATGTAATGAAATACGGAAAGGATATGCTATGGTCTGACGACGACAGAAAAGTTCACACAACGTTTTAAACACCTCGAGACGAATGTAAATGACGACAATGGCGAGAAATGAAGAGATAGCAAAATATATTAGAACATAATGTAAAGAAAATGAAATGATGCAGAATGCTGATGGCGCAAGTGGCAACTTGAGAATGATAAAAAAGTGGAATGATAATAGGAACACAGAATATATGACAATACTGACGACGGCAAAGATGAAAGTGATGTAGTGCCAGAAAATGAGCGAGACGGGATAACAAAATCGAAGACCAGTGGAGAAAATAGAAGATACAATTGTTTATTTTTAATGACGAAGTCAGTACATAGCTCTCATATCCGTTTCTGGAATGAATGAATGATTTTACAGATAGGTGATTAGGATATGATGTATAATGCGGCAATAGGGTAATGAGAGGCAGGGTGGACGAGAGAACGCCAATAAAACCGGCCGGAAACCCGTCCGGTCTTCCTAATTCCATCGGGGGCGACCGGAAATTGGTCCTTGGCAGTACTTGGAGGAGAAAAGCTATGCCCCAAGACGCAAGCTTCACGGTCACTCTGGAGTGAAAAATGCAATTGGAAAACCGCATGGGGACAGTAATACGAAGAATTGGACAAAAAACGAAGGTAGCAAACGTAATGACGCGAACATATGAAAATGGTGATCACCTACATTGTCACGGATCAGAGATGGAATGGGGGTTACAAAGGATAATAACAAAGGAAAATGAAAACAAACTGAAATTCTGTCGGATATCACTACGGAAAACCCGTAGGAACGAGAAGAGGACTAAGAAATAGGACGGGAAAAGTGAGAGGAAAAGAACGAGATTGGAGGAGGACTTAGGTGAAGCCGCCAATGAGAACGCGGAGTGGAGAAAGGAGAGGGTTGAGAACGCAGGAAGCGAGGACAGGCGGGGCGGCAGGCCAGGACCCGCGGGCGTGCGCCACCTTATCGCGCCGCGTATCAGGCGCGAAGGCACGGCTCCTCGCCCGCGGGCGGCTGTTATTCTTTATTTTAATGCGGGCGAGCTATCCGGCGCCCCATCGAGGAGTGATATCCATAAAGCGAGCAAACACGCCCCCGCGATTAACCCGATGCGGGGCGGCGGCGGATTAATCTGTATGCAAAGCGCCGCCCCCGCGGCCGCGGCCGCCGTCAAGTGCCTCGCCAGGGGAGGGGGAGGGGGAGGACGCGCTCGCGGGGGGGGGGAAGTGGGGGGAGATGCGGGCGCCGCCGGTGGCGGGGGAGAGAACCACGCGCCCGCGTGGCAGGAAGAAGCGCACAACACGCCTCACCGGTGGATGCGATGATAAGAAGTTTGGAATGTTGATGGTGATGGTTAGGGGGGCGGATTTTGATGATCTAAAAGATTACCAAAAATTATCAATGAAATGCTCTTAGAATTATTTTAAAATGTCTTAAGAGCAAAGAAAATTTATATAAAAAATTTCATCAAAACCAGTTCAGATGAACAACCCAAGTTTTGGATATATTACTGACGTTAGCAAGGTTTCATCCTTTCGTTCAAGTGAACTCGTCTTGCAAGCTTTTGGTTGGGACTGTACTTTTTAAGGAAATCTGTCTTTGGTCGTCCCAAAATCGGCCGAACATAATATAGCGCTGATAGGTGTCACAGGCGAATCCTAGATTACATACAACGGCTGATTACACACAACACATTATAGTTGAGACATTGTGTATGAAAACATCAAATAGGCCTCTTAGGAATTCTGCAGAGAACATTTGTTGCATCTCGTAAATATTGTGTGAAGAAAGTGTCCTTAAAATTATATTAACATCAATTAAACTAACGAAAATGGTTTAGAAAAGGCGGGAAAAGTAAAAAATGAATTATTTGTCTAAATAGACGAAAATGCAAACAAATTCATATAAAAATTGTTCATTCCCATTGTCATAACATAAAATTAGCGTCTAAACTAAAAATCATTGTTCTAAAGTGAAAATAAAAAATAATTTTCATTAAAATTCGCCCCCTATTGATGATTATGTCGAATGCTGTACTCATTTCTTTTCGCAAGTGAAGGATGACGTTCACACAGTTATGTTCTCTCTCCTTACATGAGCGGTGATAATAACTGTGGTTTGTTTCTGCTTTCACTGCAAGATGGATGGTATGGTTATCATAATGGGTGATTAATGGATAAATTGTTATAGACGAAATAATATTCAAAAGGGCTACGTGGATGGTTTCATATGACAACGTCACATATTTTTTAAGTCACCCATGGTTTACATGGATCACAAACTGGCAGCCTCATGTTCTGAATTATTTGACATTGCTGTAAACTGCTGGCGGACCGAATTCGACATTTCCATTTTCCTTCTATGATTTCCACGTACTTCTGTAAATTTTATTCATCAATCTCCACGACAAATTTCACTTAATTACTTTTTGCATCACTTAAACATTTACCATTACATCAAAAGAGTAACTTTGTACTTTATCTGAAGCAGCAATTTGCCATATCTCCTGGCATATATCTACAGTTAAATTAAGTTAATATTGATAATTGATACTGAAAAATTAATAATGATAATTAAAAACCTAATGGGGCTATTTCGCATAATTTGACCTAATGGAACGCGCATGGGTCACACAGGCAACCACGCATAATCCACAACCATTTCCTTCTTCAGTTTCTGATTTAACGACCGTTTACCAAACACCGGTACTCCTTCGAAGAGAATACACGACCATCGGAAACTTTTGACATTTGACGTCAGGATTTCGAACGTCAATCATTGCGGAGCAGGTGCTTCCCGGCGCTTTGGCGTCGCGTCGGGCACAGGCGGTCTCCACCGCTCGGCGCACCCAGGCGCAAACGGCGCAGCGCGGCGGGGAAAGAACGAAAGAGCGTTGCCAAGCGCACCTGACTCGCGGATCAAACGACCGGCGCGCCGCGGCGCCCTGTGTCTGCGAGCTGCCACAGTCGCCCGCCCGCACCGCCGCGCGCGCGCACACACACAGAAAGAAAAGGCATAAAGAAAATAGCCGGGAATAAATGGAGTGAACGGGAAGTCTGGGCAGTTGTTCACGGTTGTATACAAGGTGGAAACGGCACTGCGGTTGAGCTGCACTACTCGTAACGGACCTCACACGACGCCCGTGGAATTGCGGGAAGTAAGGCTGTACAATTGTTGGACTTCTGTTCTAAGACGAGAAGATTATTGCGGTTTTTAGTTTGATGATGGTCCCTTTGCATTCATTTATGATATGCATGTTTTTTTTAATATCATGCAACTTACATTCTACATTTTGTTGGTCTGCATTATTATTTGCAGTATTAATATTATTGAATTTACTATTGCATTTTTTTTAGTATTTGCAGTGTTATCTAATAGTCATGTAAAGTCTTTAAGTGACCTTTGAACATTTCAAAACATGAGGATCAACTACGAGGCTTGAAAAATTTGAATAGAATTATTTATTCATTTCACCTGAATATTATAATAGAACGTCCTAAAACTTGGTCAAAAATTTCACCAGGCAGACTGCCGAGAACTGTACATTTTTACAGTTTCTCGTAAAAAAGAAAATACAATTTTCTTCAAGTATTCTCTAATTATTTACATTTTTTATATACATATGCTGACCTGTCCACTTGCTCGATGAGCTTCGAATCGTGAGAAAATAAGCATTTTCCGTGTTCCTTGGACCTTGCTACGTCGTTTGAATCGAGGGATCGGTAGGTGGCCCGCTGAGGGACACAACCGCTTCTCACAGAATACGCGGCAGGGCCGCCTCGCCGCGGGTTGGAGCTCAGGCAAGACGCCACCCAAGTCGGGGAAAGGGCGCGGGCACCCTTTCAGCAGAGGGCACGGGCGGGGGCGTGGCACGGGCGGGGGCGTGGCGCGGGCGGGGGCGTGGCACGGGCGGGGGCGTGGCACGGGCGGGGGCGTGGCACGGGCGGGGGCGTGGCGCGGGCGGGGGCGTGGCACGGGCGGGAGCGTGGCACGGGCGGGGGCGTGGCACGGGCGGGGGCGTGGCACTGGCGGGGGCGTGGCACAGGCGGGGGCGTGGCACGGGCGGGGGCGTTCCACGTGCGGGGACGCGGGTGGGGACGCGGGTGGGGGCCTGGCACTGACAGTGGCGCGGGCGTGGGCACGGGCGTGGGCGCGGGTGTGGGCACGGGCGGGGTTACGGCTGGGCGCGCGGGCGGGGGCGGGGGGGGCCTGGCACTGGCTGTGGCGGGGGCGGGGCGGGGGCGCGCCATGGGCGGGGGCGGGGGCGCGGGCGGAGGCGCAGCACGGGCGGGGGCGCGGACGGTAACGCCAGTGGGGGCGGGAGTGCAGGCAGGGGTGAGGATGGGGACGCAAATGAGGGCGTGGGGCGTGCGCGTAGGGCGGGGAAAGAGCCGGTGGAGGCGTGAGCGTTGTGGGGGTGGGGTCGTGACCACCGGCGGGGGTGACGAGGGTGTGGGGCGAGGGGCGAGGGGGGTTGGAGTTCGCATGTTCACACAGGACTCAGAGGTGTCTCAAAGGCAACGACAGTGCTCCGTCAGAGACCTCCACAGCAGATCGAAGCGCATAAAGAGATCCTCTTAGAAGCGGGCAATGACCTCGTGGATCGCACAAATCACATCGCATTGTGTATATGACGTCTGGGGTAAACATACAAATTTTAAATCAAAAATTAAAACACTGATTTCGTTTCTTCCATAACCCTGCAGGCGGTAGCCAACCGATATCTATTATATTTGACTCTTCCCAGCAATTAGAAATGAATGATATTTGAACTGAATTATGGGATATTTGTCATGGCTTCCCAAAATAAATCTCACTATTCCCGTTTCTACGCAATCACAACCACTGGGCTATTTCATCATACCAACATAGTTTTCTTTGTAAATTGAAAGTATTTTAGAATTGACTGATCGCGTAGTGCGACTTTATGCCATTTAGTAATTTTGGCCAGACCGCGTAGTATAAAAAAAAGGTATTGTGAATGTGAATAAAAATGTTTGGAAAGACAATACCTTTTAATTATTCAAATACCAACAAAACCTCACCAAAAAACCAATAACCCGGATGCATGGTTTACCAAACATTCTACATAATATGAATTTACCCACAAACCCTTTTTTCTATTTTCGGAGAAAACTCATAGAGTGGATAATGAGACGTATTCATCAACTACATTACAATAGCCGTGATGCATTAGGATCCTGAATTGAAAGTTGTTCATGTTATATTTTATTTCCGTAAGAAAACATGCATCTTCTTTTTAATTTGTTCAGTACTAGATTTATTTTGTGTATGTTTGAAATTACAGTCAACATCTCGAAACAAACACCAAATGAGTCATCAAAAACCCTTCCTACGCGTTCATCAGATGCCCTCTTCTTTAATGCATCATTGATGCATTGTAGTTAATACTCTTAAATTGGTATTACAATTATTTTAGTCCACTAAATTTACATTATCAAGAAATTCCAACGAAAAGACACTGATACAGAACAACCAAAGTCAATTCTAAATAACTGATTTTCTTAATGGTCAAAGGTTTCGTGAGTCAGGTTTCCAATATTCGATTTTGTGTTTCATCTTCGAATATTCGATTTTGTGTAATAGATGTTTAATTTACAACTTTTAAAACTTGCTCTTTTTCATATAACTTACAAACTGACGATTTGGAGCCGTGAACACGCCCTTGAGATCCGGGAGTATTGATGCCTTTCTCAATAAACGTCTACACGACATAAACAAGCAAGATTTCAAAACGAAACCCTTCCACCGCCGAGACATCCTTGCCTTCACATGTAACAGATCCGTAATCGCAAGAGCTTTGTAACTGCCTGTGAAGTAACAAAGGCGAGAGTCGCGTCGAGGGAGGCGCAAAGGGCAAACGCAGCTGACATCCACGTGCCCGCCCAGGGAGGAGAGGACGAGGACGAAGCGGAAACAGGGGCGAGGGCGGATTATCTGGAGACGAGTAACCGCGATAATGAGTGATACGCATAAAAATGAGCTATTACTTCTTTCTCGAATTTTCAAAGCAATTGCTTCAAGCAGCATGAATAAAAGACGCGAGTAATTGCTCTTATTTTGAGCAATTTCTCCATTGATGAGTAACTACTCGGCCGAGGAGCAATTGCTTATTTTTCGTATGAATAAAATCGAGAATTTGCTTCTAGTATGAAGCAGTTACTTCGAATTTTCGGAGCAACCTCTATAGGTGACTCAAATCGTATTGAATGGATACAAGAGAGGTTATATACGACTGTTGTGAGCTGGTTGTAAGGTTTTAGGTAGTGAGTGACTGAACGATGGAAGATTTTACAAGATTTCGCCAACTATGCACGGCAACTGTACCACTTAACCTAACACGATCGACAAGATGAGGGACGAGCACGCGTCGCCATGATGGAAAGACAGCGCGACGCGTCATGCGCGACACGCGGTAAAGTAGACAAACTAAACAGACGGAAATCGACCAATCACAACAAATGAGTTAGTGAGCAATTACTTAGAGAGAGAATCAAATGCTCCAAGTTTCGCAAACCTTTTTATTCATATGAAAAGAAGCAATTGATTATGAGAAGTAGTTGTTCCTACTTGTACTCGTGAGCAATTGCTTTCAAGTACTTACTCATTTTTATTCATATCACCCAATAAAATGAAAGTAAGAAATGTGAGCATAAAAAGACCTAAAGGGGGTCTGAAAGGTTTAATGTGAAGGAGACAGAAAAATTAAGAAAATAATAAGAGGCCAGAAACGCTGAAGAAGCCGGAAAGCTGTGAAGGTTAAGTACGCAAGTTGAAGTTAAATAGGAAAAGTATTTCATAGAAACCGAATTGCAGAGGAATGTATTTGATGAGGAACTAGGTAAGAAAACAAGTAGGCTGAGAGAGTTATAGTAAATTAATAATGAAAAAATGATGGAATATACAATTCGGATCGATAATGGTTATAACGCAGACCCCTGTTTTAGATGACACTGCATTGAAGAAATTGTGGAGCATAAATAAGAGGTGTCTAGTATGAGGCGATAACGCTGAATGAACAGAACTGCTGTGTGACGGAATGTTTGACAAATGGAAAGCTGGCGGTGGAAAGGGAAATAAGGTTGGAATGGAATAGAAATTACTGGGAATATTCGAGAGGAGAAAGAAAGGAGGAGAGTAAGAAGATTGAATGGGCCAGCCGACTAAGTCAATAAATGGCACCTGTTGACAAATTGGTAAAAGACAGTATGACGAGAATAAAGTGTCATAATAAACAAAGGGAAAATACTGAATTGAGGCAAATGTAAAGACGTTGTAGAAACAGAGCGGTTGATAGAAGAATGACATTACGTAAGGGCGTTGGGCGATTATGGTGCCGAGAACAATAATACAAGTGAAGTACTGGTGTACACAAAAGTAACGAAACTGCCGATTAAAAGTAACGATTTCATAGGGAGGGACGAAATACTCGTATAAAGTTTGCCGAAACTAAATCATGTGCTTTGAATTGAAAAAGGTCAGCTGAGAAGTCCTCGAAGATTGTGGAGAGTAGTTTGTGAATATGTGGGGAGAGAGTGTAATTGCACCATTAGAGCGAACAGTGTTCCACCGACACCCAAGAGAGAGAAGATTTCGAGGAAAGGAAGTGGTGAATACATTGAGAATACGGTGGGGAGAGAGTGTAATTGCAACATTAGAGCGAACAGTGTTCCGCCGACACCCAAAAGAGAGAAGATTTCGAGGAAAGGAAGTGGTGACTAGTTTGAGATTACGGTGGGGAGAGAGTGTAATTGCTCCATTAGAGCGAACAGTGTTCCGCCGACACCCAAGAGAGAGAAGATTTCGAGGAAAGGAAGTGGTGACTAGTTTGTGAATATGTGGAGAGAGAGTGTAATTGCAACATTAGAGCGAACAGTGTTCCGCCGACACCCAAGAGAGAGAAGATTTCGAGGAAAGGAAGTGGTGACTAGTTTGAGAATACGGTGGGGAGAGAGTGTAATTGCAACATTAGAGCGAACAGTGTTCCGCCGACACCCAAGAGAGAGAAGATTTCGAGGAAAGAAAGTGGTGACTAGTTTGTGAATATGTGGAGAGAGAGTGTAATTGCAACATTAGAGCGAACAGTGTTCCGCCGACACCGAAGAGAGAGAGGATTTTGCGGAAAGGAAGTGGAGAGAACCTTTTTAGAAAAGGCCGAACGCTCGCTCGCGCGAGAAGCCGCAGGAGGCTGAAGGAGGCTGTCCAGCGCCAGCGCGGAGGCGGCGACGGCGAGCAGCTCAACTGCGTGGACGTGGCGGCGGCGGCGGAGAGGAGACGCAAGTGGCGGAGGCGGTTAGTGGATGGCGGGGGTGCGTGGCCAAGGCGTCCGCGCGGACGACCGGTGTGGAGTGGTAGTTGAAGTGGCGGCTGCCAGCGGGGACAGAATCCGCGAAGGCGTCAAGAACGGCGGGGGTGGTGTAGACAGCTGCAGAGCGGATCGCGGGTGTTGGGACTGGAACGAACATAACGGGCGCGGGAGAAGGGGGCAAGAGCAGGAAGGGGGTTTCGGTGAGGTATGGCGTCGACGGAGGGGGGAGAGCCGAGGACAATGGCGGGGGCGACGGGAAGGACGACGACGTCGTCGGGGAAGGAGCGATTGCACGGAGATGGCGACAGGGGAGGCGCGAGGAGGTCGGCGACGGCGGGTGGACGGAGCGGGTGGAGCGGTGGGGCGACAGAGGAGCGAGAGAGGGGGGGCATTGGAGGCGCAGAAGAGCGTCGTGAGGTGGTGGCAGAGGAGGGATGGAGAGGAGAGAGAGAGAGAGAGAGGGTGACAGGAGACGTCAGAAGGGGTTGGGAGGGAGCGGGGGGTACAGAAGAGGGCGACGGAAAGGCGGGCGACAGTGGAGGGCGACGGAGGGGTGACGACGGAGGCTGGAGTCGGAGGGCGAGGTTGAGGGGGCGATGGAATGGGCAGTGGGGGAGGGCGTTGAAGGGGGTGACGCAGGAGATGATGGTAGTGAAGAAAGAAGGGGACATGGGATGAATTTATTCACTGTTCGTGATTGCGGGCGCGTGAACTACTCAGGTCATTACTCTCAAAAGTGTAGTGCGAGTTCTTTCATTAGGAGGTGGTGGTGAACCTTAGCCGCTGGGTGGCGAGATCCGGTGCCGACCTACCGTCGACTAGCGGCGTTTCCCTCCTCCATGTATCTCCCACCAGCAGGACACTGCCTCAGCCGGCAGCTCTCAGCATCTAACTGGTCTCCCGGCATGTGTGGTAGTGTAAGTGGGTGTAAAAGGAGAGAATAGGACAAGGAAAAGGAAGGAAAGATCGCATGCGTTCCGTGGCCCGTTTGTTAGGATACTGCTACGGCGTTCGCCTGGTGTTGATCGGAGAAACCACGGAAAACTCCCGATCAGAGCAGCCGGCCACTAGGATTCTCCTCCAGACAGCGACTAAATTCGACGTAGCTGACAAGCTAGTGTCGAAACTCCGTCGGGAGAGAACCTCCGGTCAGAGGGACTGCAGTGACATCAGTTGATGCACTGAGCCGTGGGGGACAAGGAAAGAGATGAAGATGGAGGGGTGCGAGGGAGAAGGGTGTGGGGGAGTGGGCGAAGGCAGGGACGCCGGCGGGTGCCACGGCGAAGGCGTCGTACAACCCTTCGACGAGGGCGTTAGCAGGGGGGGCGGTGGCTGCGGGGATTTACGTCTGGAAGGCAGGCGGCGGGAGGGGGGCGTGGAGATGAAGGCGGGGGCTGCACGGGCAGCGTGAGCGATGTGGACATGCGTCGGCGGCGGGGCGGGGCGGGGCGTAGACAGCCAGAACGGCGAGACCGGCGAGACGCGAAATCGGGGGACGAAAGCGACGAGGGGGCGGGGGGGGGCAACGCGACGGAGGCAGCCAGGACGGCGACGGCGGCGCGGCGCTGGGATGAAGGAGGAAGGGAAGGGGGAGGGGGAGGGGGTGCCGACGGCGCAGCTTTACAACCGAGAGCGGCGGCGAAACCTGGGCTTCATTCTCGCTGGTTATCAAAGCGGAGGAAAAGCGGTCCCGGCGCGCCTTCTTTAGGTGCGTTTACTTCGCTTTACAGCTCCGCGACGTGATTAGAATCCACGGAACACCGGCGGCGAACAACCTGCGGGGGCGGCGGCGGCGGCGTCTCCGGAGAGCGGCGAAAGCTGCGCTCCATCCACGCGTGGACCGCGCGGCACGCACTCGCTGGGAACCGGAGCGAATGGCAGAGGTGAATCTGAGTGCATTGTACAATGGAGGTGGCAGTTGCTATCTGTGGTCTCTCAGTGGCAGGTGAAGTAATGTTTATCATTTGATAGTATTTTGCTTCATGTACCGCATTTTTACATTCCTATGACAAATTAAGTTCTGTTTATTCGTTTTATTGATTGATTCGTGTTTCCGGGCGCGTCAACTACTTTGGCCATTAGTCCCATAAGTGTAGTGCGTGTGTTTTCTCGCGAGGTGACGATGATCTTTTCTCCGCTGGATGGCGAGATCCGGCGCCGACCTACCGTCGACTAGTGGGGTTTTCCCCTCAACCAGGTATCTGCCACCAGCCCGGCACCGCCCCAGCCGAGACAAGTTGAAAGTTCCCGACCGGTCTCCCGACATGTGTGGTAGTGTAGTGCGTGTTGGTGTACGAGGGTGTATGTGTGTAAGAGGAGAGGATAGGACAAGGAAGAGGAAGGAAAGATCGCTCGCGGTCCGTGGCCCGTTTGTTAGGGTACTGCCCCGGCATTCGCCTGGTGATGATCGGAGAAACCACGGAAAACTACCGATCAGAGCAGCCGGCCGCTAGAATCCACCTCCAGACAGCGACTGACTTCGACCTACCTGAAAAGCTAGTGTCGAAAATCCTGCCGCCGTCGGGACTCGAACCTTGGACCTCCCGGTCAGAGGGACTGCAGTGACATTAGGTTGTGTTTATTCGTGTATTTATAATTCTTCAAATTATGTATCCTTCTCACTTTTAAAAAATTTGTGTTACTGTTCTTGGTAAACAATACTAACATGATTAAAAGTAGTTTCGTATTACGTCACGTATGGCCCTTATATGTACTGTGAGTTTTCTAACTCTGTCTCTGAAATCCCGTCTTCACAATGGAATACGTCACGGTATTTCGCGTCTTTCTCAGTCGCGTCGCTAGGTGTCGTATAATCGCGAGCGTATCAAGAAGTGCTTGCGATCATGGCACTCCTAGCGGCACGACCGATAAAGACGCGAAATGCCGTGTGAAATTCCACCGTGGCCATAGAGGCCTGAGGGGCAGAGTTAGAAAAATCGCACTATAATATCGTGTACGTTCAGACCAGCAAATACGAATGTCGTACTCATGTTCCCCGAAGTCATGCATTACGTCTCATTCAATACTTCCAGCTATCTTCAATTTAAAATGATCAGGTTTCACTCTTCAATTAAAATAAAATAATATATATGTAGTTTTATCTCGTAATTTTATTATATTCTCAATGCATAGTTGAGTTCAAATGTTAGACGTGAGTAAGAATATGATATTAAAACGGTAAATATACAAAATATAAATATTTTAAATAAAACGCACTTGTATTATACTCTCAAATTCATATATACCTGTTTCAGATTTCTTTTCAGATTTGTATGGAAGAAGAATCTTTCAGCCCAATAGATTGCCTTGACATGAGGAATAAACCGAGGGAAAAATAGAGGTGCCAATTAAATTGCAGAAAACTAATGTTTTCTCACTACGTGGATTTTATACATTTTTACTTTGAAGGCAAATTTACGTACCTATAATTCAAAACAGATAGAAATTGTTTTCTTATATGAACTTTTACCTGGTAAAATTTAAGATGAATTGTCTTACTGTTTCCTTTTAACGTTAATGTACCTGCTGTCATTTATATACACATTATTAAATATAATATGCATACATATTACATGCATATTACGTATAAGACAGGGAATATAACAACAAATAGTTTATTTAATAATACGTATCTCAGCTAAATAATGCAAAATTTGAAGATCATAAATTTGTGCAATAAACTGTTACGACATTCAGATAATGGTATATTTTCTCACCTTTGCTTTTCTCTTGCT
Organism: Acheta domesticus; assembly: GCA_031308135.1. Classification (NCBI taxonomy): domain Eukaryota; kingdom Metazoa; phylum Arthropoda; class Insecta; order Orthoptera; family Gryllidae; genus Acheta; species Acheta domesticus. The sequence goes on along the minus strand of JAHLJT010009355.1, from coordinate 10,456,559 downwards.
TAAGTTTTTTAACAAAGATAATTCCTTCACTTCAAATATATATTCCATAGTAATGTCAAATTTGACAGAAAGCATTGCTTCTACAAAGAAGAAAGAAAAGCGAAACGAAAAAATACCACTCACGAGAGAATATCAATTTTATATTTTCATTTAGAACCTACATTAATAAAGTTCAACATATTCACAGGCACCGATAGCTTATTAAATATTCCCCCCAAGACAAACACTCGTGTCTCTTCTTGACAGGAAATACCTCATCTGGGGCGCCTATCCAACATTAATGACGCCGTGAATCATCCTAGGCAGAGATTATCGATGCGCGAGCCCCGTTTATCTTTCATGACCTAATCTATAACGTCGCTCCGGCGCAAAGGAACAAAACGCATCCCCACTCCTTCCCCCCACGCACACGACGAGAGGGAGGGGGGAGGGGGAGGCAGCTACAGGTGCGAACAGCGTGACAGGACCTGCAGGCAGAAACCAGATGAGGATGATTAATAAATGAGCGGGATTTCAATTCGGGCTGGGACATGACAAGATTAGTCGTCGGCTCCTCGGACGGGTTTGGCTCGCGGCCCGGCCGCCGCGGCGCCGCCTCCCCCCCTCCCACCCCCACCCCCTCCCCCATCGATATCGGCGGCGGCGCCAGGTGTGCGCAGGTGGCGTGCAGGGGTGGGGCCACGTCGGGGGAGGAAGGCAAGCGAGGGAGGCTTCACCAGGGAGGACCAGCTTAGGTAGCTCCGGGTTTAGTCAAATGATCAGAGCCAAATCCATAGCAAAAAGGTACTACCTACTTATTATAAGGTTTTCAACTGTCTGTTCGTTACTTTATCACAACGTTAAGGATCCCTCTTTTTGAGACAGCTTTCATTGTTTTAGGAACACATTAGAATTGTGATTTCTTATTTCATTCTTTATGAATGAAACAATACGAAAATAAAGAATGAAATAAGAAATCACAATTCTTATGTGTTTCTAAAACAATGAAAGCTGTCTCAAAAATAGGGATCCTTACCCTTATGATAAAGTTCTACCTATTTGTGTATAGTTATTTTTTGGTACTTTAGTCTTCTCTGGTTGCCTAAGAGAAGAAATCGTGTCATGGAGTCTGCAATATTACACATTTATAAGTCGAAAAAGAGAATACTTAACATGTTTCCTTAACAACTAGAATTCAGACATGTTTTATAGTCTTTTTAAACCAATATCCTTTCAGCCTATACGCTTTTATTTTTTCAATTCCATCATTACTTAAAACATATTCAAATGATGCATAAAAGTTACAACCCGAACTGTATTCGATTCTTCAGTGCAGAGATTATAGGTAAGAAATGTCAATGAAACTACTGAAGTTGAGTTGTGAAAATGAACTTGTAACGAGTATCACCTATAGGAAAAAAAAAAGAAAATGAAAATGAATTTCTATGTGGGAGAGAAAGAGGAAAATGCAAGAAGCAGGGAATTTGTTCGAGATTTCTCAGATATCGCGAAGCTGCTACGTTCTACTACTACGCTGCTACGTTTTAAATAAGAGAGATGACGAGATAAAAATTGAAAAACAAATGTGTATTAATTACATTATACTTGGGGGGTGGGGGCAGTCCGGAGCATTCGGAATGCATCGTCTGTTTAGTGCAGTATCAAATTCAGCGAAATGCTGATGATTTCGCAATGCTACTGGTAATACTAATAATATTAATAAAATATGGTGTAGCCACGAACAGGCTAAAAATTCCTAGGTAAAGACAATTTTTATTATGAACTGCTTATGCATTAATGAACGGTTTGCTTAAATCAATGTAATTATGTCGACATCTAATAATCTTTTTCTTCGTTCGATTTCATATATTAAGTGCATCGCAAAAGCGACAGTATTAACATAATTCACAGGTGAAGGTTTATTTAGTAAATATTTATTTACTACGGTTTATTAAGTAAATAAACTTAACAACAAATCATGAGCCCATTAAGAGTCGGTATCACACCATTCCTCTTCCTAACAGGTAAGAGAAAGAAAACGACAGAATCCCGCTCGGTTCTGTTCCCACCATTCGTTTTTTTAAATTTTTTTTTAATTTAAGGTCGCATTAACTGCTAGGTCATTAGTGACAATTATTGGAAGTAACATTATGGTATGAAGATGAAACGATATGGTGATGAGAGGACGAACACATACAACCGTGTCGGAGGCGGGACCGGAACCCGCGACCCCACGGTCCAACACCACTACGGCACTTCTGGCTTAGCGATCTCGGCCACGGGGCCGACACCGTTCCCGTGACGTCAGCAGTAGCCCTTTCCGGAAGTCCCACGTGCCACGTGGCGCTTCATTAAGGTGAGTCTGTCGTCGGCGCCGCACGCGCGTGCGCCGCGGTTTTAATTAGCGCGCCTTGTCGCCGCGTCACCCGGAGGACGCGACGCGACGCGACGGCGAGGGAGTCCGCCGACCCCCTCTAGGCGGCACGAGGGGCGGAGGCTCTTCGGAATGCAAAGAGAACGCAATGCGAGAGCTATCGCTCCAATGTGGTCTCCATGGAGATTATAGTCGCATTGTGACTTATACGTTTTCAGGTGACAATGTACCAGTTTTTGAGGAGCGGAAGTATTTTGTTTCTATGAAGTAGAGCAATTGTAAGCGTTTGTATATCGTCCTCTTTTACATAAATGTTTTAAAAGCGTATGCCAACTTCTTCTCCTAAATAACATCTATTGATTAAATATTTTAAAAAAATTAATATTTTTTGTGATTAGTAACTACAAAGAACATTCTTCTATTTCCGTGTACTGTGACAAAACCAATAACACCACCTACCTTAGTTACATAAATAGTTTACTGACACGTTTGTTGCGTAAATAAATAAACGATATTAAATGTAACTTTGAGAAGTAATGACACCTTAGTTACGTAAATAATTAAAGGGCCTATTCAATGTAGGTAAAGGAGTCCTGACACTTTAGTTACGAAATAAATAAAGAGTATAAATAATACAGTTGTGAAAGTTCTTAACGCCTTAAATGCGTAAATAACTAATCGATATTCGAGAGTTCTTTTGATGTATACATTATAAATGTAGCTATAACCATGGAGCTACCTAAACAATTAACGGTGGTGTTACCTAAACGATAAACAATAATTTTTTCGCTGCAGCATTACATAATTTTTACTATTCTTCGTAAATTACTCCGTGCATGTTCACAAGAGATTAAAAATAAAATGCATCATAGCCAGAAAATACGGCGAGAAATAAGTAATTTGCCGAGAATAAAAAGTAGAAAATGTGACGATATAATAGCCAGAAAACATCCAAACAAACGCAATGACTCAGACGGACTTGGAATATCAATTGGCCGTCAAGTAGAGACATAGGAATGTTCCCAATGGATGTGTTTAAACAGAGGTACTACAACTGTTGTGATAGTAAGACATTAAAATGGATGATGGCAATACTAACTTAGGTGATGAACTCTCTGTGTTATTTCTGTCTATTGTTTTATTTGAAATTCGAAAAATTAGTTTTAGTTGAGTTTTGTTTGAAGAAGATGTCAAGGATTGTGAGGAGCAATAAAGTGACAAATTCATAAAGACACTGTCAATGATGGTTAAAGTTATTAAGTGAAAAGTATAATTACTATTGGTTTAAGTGGTGGACAAAGACCTCCAAGAAATAGTAATAGTTTTAAAAAGAATCCATTAGTGAAAGGTCAACTTAATATGCATTGTTCAGGGTTTAATCAATTTACGAATGAGTAAAAAATATTATGATTTTATTGACTATATCTATTACATGTGTAGATTAGATTTAAATATTCGCTAGCTTATTAGAAAAGATAAATTTTTTAATGGAAAGTTGCATGTCAATACCATGTACTGTGAGAATTACGTTCGTTGTGTAAAAAAGTACAAAGTGGCCAAAACAATGAAAAAAGTAGAAAAGTGTCAACGCAATTGGCAATAGAATTATGAAACTAAAATTTTTCAGAAGGATATTTGAAAAGTCAAAAAATACCTCATTTCTAAAGGTATATCCGAAAAATACATGCATGAGAAAAACCAACAAGAATTGTTATTTTATGTAAAATATTAATTATTAATATTTTACTTTCCCATTTATATTTCCAAAGAGATAAAATGATTCATATGCTTGACCTTTCACGTGTTCCTGGGTTCCAATCCCCGGGTGGTGTGGATCAAGAGCACGGAAACAGAAGCGAAACTAGTGTGGAAACAGAACAGCACATCCAGCGAGAGAGAGAGAGAGAGAGAGAGAGAGTGAGAGAGAGAGAGAGAGAGCGCGCATCAACGCGAGAGAAGCGAGGATAGCAAAATTAGTGGGCAAAAGCACACCACCTCCTCCGTCTCCATCTCCGCCCCCGCCCCCGCCACCTCCGCTGCCACTCCATTATCCACCACTGGATGCTCCTCTTTTTTCGTCCCACTACTCGAGCTTCTCACATTCCACTGTTGCTTCCGCATTCGCCACCACTTTCGTCACCGCCTCCACCCGGCGGTGTCGTCTCGGTACCGGCAAAGGTGCATCAACTGATACATCAGAGCATCAACTGATACATCACCCCTGTGTCTGTGACAGAGAGCTCCTGGGGTACAAGTTTTAATGGTGGCAGAATTTTCGACACTAGTTTGTCAGGGCGTACGACACTAGCTAACTCGAATTCAGCTCCTGAGTGCAATTCTATGGCCGGCTGCTCTGATCGGACGTTTACTGTGGTTTCTCTGATCAACACAAAGCGAATGCCGGAACAGTACCCTTACAAATGTCACGGACTGCAAACGATCTTCCTCTTCCTTGTCCGTTCCTCCCCTTACGTACACTCATATGCACTACACTACCACACTTGTCCGGAGACCAGTCGGGGGATAAGAGCTTGTCCCGACAGGTCCGATGGTTGGAAAATATCCCCGCAAGCTGGCGTAGGTCGGCGCTAGATCTCGCCTGTCGGCGAGAGGAGATCAGCGCCACCTCTCGCTATAAAAAACATGCATTACTCTTACGGGACTAATGATCTTAGCCGTTGACTCATCCGGAATCAGTAATCAATGAAAGCCATCACCTCTCCCCACGCCTCCGCCATCCTCCGCCAACGCGTCCCCAACGCCTTCGCCGCCGCCGTCGTCCACTCTTGGACCCCCCACCCCCTCCTCCATCACCCTTCGCTATTCCTCTCTTCTTCCCCTTACCCCACCCCTCCTCCTACGCCACAGCCGCCACCATCATATCCGTCGCGGCCTCCACGCTCCGCCTCGCGCCGCTGCCTACAACCCTGCAGAGCAGTGTTGTCAAGATCGATGCCACGAGCGAGTCCGTGGCACGGGTGCCACGACAAAATCGCCCCTCCACGCACTTTATCACTCCGCCACAATAGACCACGCCATCCCTATTGTAAAACGGAGGGGTTACTAATAGTTTCCTTTCCTGACGCTAGTTGCATAGAGAAGCTCGTGGCATGGCACGGTGCCACGACGCGTGCCACAGCCACCGGTAGAAGACCTTGACACCACTGATGTACAGGTTTATCAACTTGGTTTTGTCTCGTTTTATACCAGTGTTGACAAGGTCGATGCCACGAGTGGGAGTCCGTCCCACGAGTGCCACGACGAAATCACAACTCCACGCAGTTCATTATCGTGCCACCAGACAACGCCATCCTTATTTTAAAAGGGCGGGGTTACTATTACTCGTAATAGTTCCCCTTCCCCACGCTAGTTGCTCAGAGAAGCTCGTGGCATGCTACGGTGCCACGACGCGCGCCACAGCCACCAGTAGGAGACCTTGACACCACCACTGCAGTGCCTCGGTTCCTCTATGCATCCTCGCCTCGGCCTCCGTTGTCCTCACCGTCCTCACCTCCATCGTCACCACCGCCGAGTCACGGCTCCTGTGCCCAGCCGCCGCCATCGCTGTCGCTACCGCTGCCGCCACGACGCCTCCATTCCGCAGTTCATTTGTTTTTATGGCGAGCTGTGAATAAGTAGCACGGAGGGCGCCACTGGTGGGGAGCTAAAATTTGCGTTCAGACTTCTCCGCGGCGCGGCGCTATCACCGTCACGCCCCCTCACGCGGCGCCGCCCCCGCCGCCCCCACCCCCGCCCCCGCCCCACCCCCGCCGCCGCCATCTCATTTCTAACACTCGTTAACCCGAAATGAACCTCCTTTGAAAAGTATTTGTAATTCTCCACTGCCGGTTCAAAATATATATTTGAGTGGCAAAGGTCCTTGGTGACAACTATGAATTTTCGAAAAAAAGAGGAAGGGGGGGCAGTGGGAAGAGAGGAGAAGAAGAAGAAAAAAGACGGACAGAAACCCACGAAAGATAAACCCTGCGAACAAAGAGACAAAAGGAAACTAATTCGATGTCGCAGGGCGTAGCTGTAAAATTCATATAACGTCCTACCGTCGCGGCCCCGCTCGCGCGCGGAAAATTACATCAGAAAGTTATAGAGCGCGCCTCGAAAGTACGTTCAATAAGACGCAGCTGATGGAAATAGCGAGACTGTTAGTTTCCCTAGCTTCATTTCGCCGAAGCTGCTGTCCTATTGGAATAGTGTATCATCGGAGCATGAAATAAAATTGAATTCGAGGATCTCTTGCTTTTTAATGTTGTCGGCTTGGAATAAGTAATGAGGTCGAAGGAAGTTCTTGTGAATTATCACAATTTCATCAGCTTATAAAAATTGCTGGTTCGAGACATGAGGCGATATACATCACCTATGATATTTTCATGGCTTAATAATTCATATGCAAGACAGAGAATTTAACAAGACATAAATTCTCGCATATTCTCAATACAAACCACTTCCATGTTAACGAGTTCATTAATTGCTTACTAGCTGAACTCTTGCAATTATTTCGCACGAAAGGAAGAAGTAATTTTTTAATTTGTAGTTATTTCTGTTAATTTTATTTTATTTATAATTTTATCTCGTATTTTTGCTATATTTCTTTCTTGCTCCTATACTTTTTCTAATTTTTCCTTCTCCGTGTTATAGACCCACTGAAAATTGTAAAATGGTTTTCCGAAAGTTAACTTTGGGTACGTTGTAATAAACTTTATAACTGTTATTGTTGTGGTTGATTATTTCCAAACTCACATTATGGAGTACCATAAGATTTCTGCTACCACCACGGAATTTACAAAAGGAAGAATTGTAGAAAAGTTACAACAAAAGGTAATATAAATGCACTACCCAAAAATCTAAAATCTCTCATATTATGTAAAGTACAGTAGTTCAGTACTTATTCTTTGAGACTAAAGAAATGAGGAAGGCTTACAAATGTTGAATCAATACATTATTCACAGTGAACACAGAGTTAATATTGTTCCTCAAAATGTAATTGTAATGTTTTATTTTTATTTACCAATCTGGACATACATGTTGTATTCGTAGTGGTCCATGGCAGAAGATCCTATCTGCCTTAATTTAAAAAAGTACTGTCTTACCAATTATACTCAGCGATTTTTTTTTCTAAAGAATAACACGTGTCAAATGACTGTTGGACGTTGTCTTTTTCGTTGCCATTCATTAATCTTCGTTCTTAAAACTACTTCCGTTATCTTTGCTTTGCCAACAATAACGACGAAACGTTGACCACTTTCGATGGATCGATTTCAACTCCCACAACAAAACGACGTGAAAAAATGACGGTGAATATGCATTCTTTATATTAATTTTAAGATCAGATTAAAGTTTAGTATTTAAACTGCATAACTGGTTAGTAATAGCAATTGATAATTCATTCCGGGCCTACTACCTTTGCCTTAAATAAAAAATAGCAAAATTTGATTAAGTAGAAAGCTCGAATTTCTTTTTAAACGAAAACCTTACCATTTTAATTATGAAGATAGAGAACAAATATAATATTTTTCATTGTTTTTACTATAACCAAATAACTAAGAAACAGACAAAAACATGTATAAGAAATAAGCGTTGATCACTACTTTAATGCTACTCTTTGTTGTTTTTTTTCTTCTGAACGCCAAATAACACGAGGCTTCTCTTTGGGTCTCCTTTGAGGGCAACTAACGAGTGCCCAAACCTCCAATTCAATCAATTATACTGCATCATGAACTTGTGAATATTAACGGCTGAAAATAGTTATTTTCACATTGAGCACATCTAAATAAAAGATAAGATGTTTTGTAGCACTTCGTGAATTATTGCGCTTCACGTTACTATTGCTCTCAAAAATTCCACGATATTCCTGAATCTTGAATTCTTTGAACGCCGAATGATTTACAGTATTGATTGATTATTTTGTGTGACTATGCACTTCATAAGCTTTGGTAATTTGTTCCGTTAGTGTAGTGCAGGCCAATTCCCGAGGAGTGGCGGAGTACCTCCCCGTGTGAGATCCGGCACCGACGATTGTCTTCGGCTTAAGGGGTTTCCACTTTTAGATATCTACAACACCTTCAGCCAGAACAAGATCTCATAGCTCCCGACAGCTCCCGACCTATCTCCCATTACTGTTTCAGCATTCGCCTGGCTATAGGAGAAACCTTCGGAGCAGCCGGCCAATAGAATTCTCCTCCACACAACGACTATTCCCTCGCAATAACCTTGGTTGAAAATACAACACATGTAATCACTATCAGGGGGTAACAAGCAGTTACCCCCTTCACAATTTTCTGATGCAAAGTTGCTCGGGTAATCAACTGAAGAGCCTCACGGGTGAACGTTGTACTGTCTGTAAATGTAAAATAAAATAATTTAAAAAAACACGACTAAATTCGACCAAGTTAGTAAAAATGTAGCCAGTGTCAAATACACGCCACCGTCAGGATTCGTCCAGTAGAACCTTCGAGTCAGATGCGCTGCAATTCCAATAATTGCAATATGAAAGCAAACGCCTAATCAGTTCTTCCCAAGGTAACTCCTAAGGGTACGGAAGAGGCGTGGTGGGGTACGCGAAAAATATCGGTAACGGCGGAAATCAATATTTTTCATTGTTCCACAACAATCCAGCTCATTGCCCTCCAATCTCTCATCTACTTCCGATTGTTAGAAATGTCTTGATTAAATCGGGAATTCAATTTCAGAACATGTGATTTCTTTGTTTTTAGAATGTTTATTATCAATCACGCCATGTACACAATCCTTACTCTTTGAATTATCTATTAAATACATCGAAATCATACGACGTTTCTACTTCCTCCACATAAATCCGCATTGGCCCGTCATAGCTTGATTACTAATTGTTGGAAATGGATGGCGGGAGGAGTGGAGAAGGAAGTATTTGCCAATGAAAAGCCTGCTCCAAGGGTATGGCAGAGAAAAAAGTTTGGGAACCACCTATTTATAGTGCGATATTTCTAATTCTGCCTCTCTAGCCCCTATGGTCACGATGGAACGGCATTTAGTGTCTTTCTCGGTTGTGTCACTAGAAGTTGCATGATCACAAGCACTGCTTTATCACGATCATGCGATATCTGGCGGCACAACTGAGAACGTCGCGAAATACCCTGACATATTCCATCGTGAAGACGGGCCTTGAGGGGCAAAGTTAGAAAAATCGCAGTGTAGGGACATCTCGTTCGCGACGTGAACAACGTGCGCGAACTCCCATTGACACGCCACGCCAGTCCAAGGAACAGCGCGCGCCACTGAGCGACGTGTCCGGCACCTGCGTCCGACTGCTTAGTGCTAAGCTCCGCCGTGTCGTTTGACGCTTTAACGATGACACGAGGCAGAAGCAGGATGTGGAGGAGGCGCGTCTTCTCAGAAGTCCAGTGCCAGCCAACCGCGCCGATTGACGCCGCTGCAAATAGTGTCGAACGCGAATGGGAGAATAAACGAACAGGTTGACGACCGCGTGACGGAATCGGCTATGGTCCGATTAAAATAAATTGGTGATTGACAGTTGAGATTGGAAAGAAGCGACGTTGACAGATTGGGTACCACTGAGCACGTGTTCCCGGGACACGAAAATAAACACTTGAAATAAATACTTATTAAAGTAACCAAATCCTATACTCATATTGTGTGAAGTTACAGCTTCAGAAGCTCAACTTCTGAAGCTGTAACTTCTGTAACAACGTCTGTAAGCTGAATGTTCGCCGTCAATCACCCACTCATTCTCATCGGACTGTAGACCCTTGAGAGCAAGCGAGTGGATGATTCATAAATTGAGCGGGTATGATTCGTAAATTATTTAATCTTCTCTGTGCGTGTGAGTGTGCTTGATACAGTGAGAGGAAAACAAACGATCAAGTTGACCACCAAGTGACGAATTGAGCTAGACGCTTGAAGATAAGCGAGTTATTGATTCATAAATTGGACGGAAAGACACGTAAATTATCGGCTCTATGTGAGTATCTACTAGTATTTTTGTAAATATGTAAATATATGTGCGTGTGTGTATTAGAGCAGGTTTAGTGCTACCATACTCGTTTCTTAGTGTAAGCTCGGGAAGTGATTTTTGTCTTCCCCTTCCTTGGCAGGGAATAACGGTATTGTTTTGTAGTTATTTTTTTCTTTCGTCTGCGTGAAGGATGGTGAAGTGTTGACTAGCGAACGTTAAAGTTAGATGAATTATCATGAATGAGATAGTGTTCAATTAGGGTGCGTGGCGATTTCATAGCCTACACAACCACGTTGTATTGTGAAAACACACGTCCTACTCGGTATTCAAACCCTACTAACGTCGGCGTTCAGAACTTGGATGCGGCTTGAAAGGACTCTCCTGCAAAATGTGCATCAAGAGGAACTTTATTGAAAAAATATAAGTATATTGCAATAAGGAAACGGAAGGGAATCGGAAACAAGAAAAAATATTTTTAAACTGTTAACCTGTCATAATTCACTTACTTCATGTTAGCACTGGATTTTCAAGTTTAATGGGTACAATTAAATACCTGAAAAGATGTTATTCGTATTCAGCATCCAGTCAGAAACTCACAGCACCGTCACGTCAGTACATACAAATATGCGAAAAAATCCCCTGGTGGTGAAACTTGATGGTTACGGATGGTTGATGGTAAACCAGAGAAAATTGATTTTAATTTTGTTCTAACCTGATTTTGACTACACCATTATACTTTCAAGCACATCCCCGTAATTCCAGGTATCTCCCCCCGGAGGGCAGAACTCTGGTGAGGACAAGCTCTCTGTTTATATATATATATATATATATATATATATATATATATATATTTTATTCTGGCCCTCAAGAAAATGTGCGCGCTCTTTCCCCACACGTCATATACAGCTTTAATGTTTTTTGACAAATAAATAAATAAATAAATAAATAAAAGTGGTAGTGTAGCGCATATGTGCGTGCGTGTATCTGGGTTCCTGAGGGAAGAGGGTAGGACAAAAAAGAAAAAGGATAGATTGCGCCCTGGTCCGTTTGTTAGGGTACTGCTCCCCCATTCGCCGTATATTGACCGGAGAAACCACGGAAAACTACCGACCAGAGCAGTTGAATTCTCCTTCAAACAGCGGCTGAAATCGACAAAGCTATGTAGCTAGTGTCGAAAATCCTTCCACTGCCAGATCTCGAACCCTAGGATCCCCCGATCAGAAGCACAGCAACGATATCAGTTGATGCTTCGAGCCATCTCGCCCGGTCCTCTGCATCACGGGTCGCTCTCGACCACTGAAACCGACGTAATTCCTCGTGAACGTATTATCTTGCGTGAATTATCTCGTTACCCAAATGACATCCCCGTCCTTTCATTCATTACCTCGGCCGGTAGCAAATCGATCTCCACTGGCAGCAGCGGTCGGCAGATCATAAAAAGACGCACTGCATAACCGAGCAGAAAGAAGGGGCGACAGGTGGCAAAAAAACATCACGAGCGCTCGGGGACGCGGGAGCAAGCGGCGTGATGCATAACCAGCTTTCGCCCTCGCTTAGCCGTGCCTCGGAGCCCGAACCCCGGACCTTGGCAAAGCGGAGGTAAACAGTGCGCTTGAACAGACTGCACTTCCTCTTATTATCCTTAAACCATTTGAATGGACAAAACTTAAATTTAATAATTGGACGGTGTTATGCATCAACCGGTTAAGCGCCATTTTTGAAAAAAATGATATACGGACGCCATCAGTTGCATTGGAACATGTTCTAAGTGAATGCAAATTTTTGGCGTCAAATCTGTATAAGGGTACATATATATATATATATATATATATATATATATATATATATATATATATATACCCTTATAAGAAAAATGTAAACGCCATCAGTCGCATTAGGGATTTTATGTTTCGCAACAACCGGCTATAAACCTAGATCTTCGAATCTGCTGCTCTTAATTTCACATTATGCAGGTAAGCGCCAGATATTCCACCCGTGTTTGTGTAGTTTGGCGCTTCAATGAATGAAATAATTACAGTTTTTAGAGCTGAAAATGTAATAAAATCTTTGAACACAATTATCTCAAAAATGTATGATGTCGCATAGCCGGTTGATGCATAACATCGTCCAATTAATCCGCTCTAATGTGATGCGCTGCGGAACTGTTTTTTTGGATTTTTATTAGACACCATCGACACAACCCCCAATAAATTCGATATTGCTGTAAAATAAATTACCCCAGAAGAGTGTATGAAGCACATTCAAGGCTACAAATTTAGCGTCCTCCAAAGAATGATATAAAGAAACCGCCAGGTATACGTGCAACTCGGAACGCATGATGAGCTGCAACACAACAGTCTTTTGTCACTTGGAAACGAATCGTCGAAGGCTTTTAAAATATTGATTCTGTGTCTCCCGAGTTTTACTGTGTCTCCCGAGTTACCAATCCTGTTTTTTTTCACTTAAAGTAGCACGGTGTCTCACTTCCTAGAATCCAACGCAAAATTGATTATGACATTATGTATGTTTAATTGTATAGCGACCTCTTCTATGAAGTGAACTCCAAGCAGAACTCGGGAATTTCAAATAAGCCAATAACTAATTTTGGAATATAAAAATAACTATTTTTGGAATATAACGAGCTTTCAAACAGTTTTCACTTTATCGTGTGCTATTGTTAGTTGGCAACTGGGTCAAATTTGTGAGGATTCTATTTTTCGACTATTTTGTGACTTAACCTTTCCTCCCCAAAGTTGTATACTCGAACAAAACGTTAATAGATGTTATCACTTTAACCACAAGTAGTGATTTAAAATTGATCTTAATACGACCATAATAAGATCGGAAGTTTATTTGAACTAATATTTTACTAAAATGCGAGTGTCGCACCGGACACAGTCCCAAAGTTTTAGAAGTAATCCAAACGAATTTCCCGTTTTGACGAAAGAGATCTCTCTTTTTTCCCCCTTTCATCCCTCGTTCCGCAGCTCTCTTTCGGCCCGATTCGCACCAGTGTGGTGCGCGGCGCGGCAGTCAGCCATCCGTCCATCCACCCGTCCGTCCGTTGGCGGCCGGCGCGCGCCTCGCCTCGCCGGGCGGGGCCGGGCCGGGCGCGTTCCTTTTATCTGACAGCAGTCGCTCTCCGGCGCCCGCGCTCGCGACGAGCAAAAAGCGCGCCGGCCATATGCTACAGCTGCCTTAATCGGATTACGCCGCGCCCACCTCAAGGATTTCGCGCTGTCCCGCGTTTTTCCCGCCTGCCGCCTGATATTACTCCCGACCGGCGGCGGCGGGGGCGGCGGGGGCGGCGGCGGCGGCGGCGGGGGCGGCGGCGGGGGCGGGGGCGGCGGCGGCGGGGTGGCGGCGGCGGGGGCGGCGGCGGCGGGGGCGGCGGCGGGCCGGGCAGGGAAGAGTCGCTGAGCTGCGCGCCGCCAAGTAAAAGACTTCACCCACGCGCAGGCGCGGGAGACGTAACTGGGAGGAAGAGAAGAGCCGCAGATTAAAAGGTATGATGTGGTGATGACGAAGCTTCACATTCTTGCGTTTGAAATTATTCCGCCTACACTCGTTTTGGTTTAATCCAATGCGTGTAAATCCACAAGGTCTGAAAACTGCTGAGTGCTCCAGGAGTCTCTCTCCGCACTGGGCCGGCCGAGTTAGGGCCTCCCATAAAAAATGGCGATGACGTTGGTAGTAAACAGATAGCTGGGGAACCAGTGAAAGGAACAATACTTCCAGCATCTGTTATGATTGATTCGTGTTTCCGGGCGCGTCAACTACTTAGGTCTTTAGTCCCGTACGTGTAGTGCTGTTTTTAATCGGGAGGTGGCGGTGATCTTTCCCCGCTGGATGACGAGATCCAGCGCCGACCTACCATCGACTAGCAGGTTCAACCAGGTATCTCCTACCAGCGGGGCACCGCCCCAGCCGGGACAAGCTCTAAGCTCCCGACCGGTCTCCCGGCATGTGTGATAGTGTAGTGCATGTTAGTGTAAGTGTGTATGTGTGCAAGGGGTGACGATAGGACAAGGAAGAGGAAGGGAAGATCGCCCGTGGTCCGTGGCCCGTTTGTTAGGGTACTGCTCCGGCATTCGCCTGGTGTTGATCGGAAAAAACACGGAAAACTACCGACCAGGGCAGCCGACCGCTAGAATTCTCCTACAGACAGCGACTGAATTCGACCTAGCTGACAAGCTAGTCGAAACTTGCCGCCGTCGGGACTCGAACCTAGGACCTCCCGGTCCGAGGTGCTGCAGTGACATCAGGTTGATGCACTGAGCCATCTCTTCCGGCATCTGTTATGATTGTGGTGAGTGCGGTATTTACGTTTTCTTTTGTTACACGCTGCTACCAATATAATTTTTGTTGCAAACGCAAAGATGCCACTGCAGAGAGACTTTCGTGGCGTGCTGTACTTAATTTCAAGGACTTGGGTAATAAGGCAAGACACACCAGCCAGAGAAAGCCTCCCGCTACTTATACATGCGATATCTCAATTTTGGTTAAAGTGGGGATTATCTTGCTTCAATTTATGTCATCTTCATATTTTTAGGGTCTTGTGGCAGCAACAAAATGAGACACATTCCGATCAAAATCACCGGCTGAGTTTAGCATAGAGACAACGTTGTCGTTGACTGCAGAAACTGTAACCGGTTCTAGGGTTCGATTACCGACGGAGGTGGGTTTTTGAAATTCGCAACACAACGAGATAGAATTCAGTCGCTGTTTGAAGGAGAATTCTCGAGTTCGGCTGCTGTGGTCTGTAGTTTGTTGCTGTTTCTCGCGGATCAATGTAAGGTAAATGCCGGAACAGTACCCTAACAAACGGACAGTGAGCGACCTTTCTTTTGTTTTCCTTCTTGTTTTATCCTCTCTCTTTTCACACACACGCACTACACTTACATCCACATCACTACCACACATGTCGGAAGTCCTGTCAGAAACTTAGAGCTTGTCCTGGCTGAGGCGATACCTGGAGTGGGAAATCCACGTAAGCCGACGTGTAGGCGCCGGATATGACATCCAGATTGATTCGAACACAGCTCCCTCCTGCATAAAAAACATTGTCTCTACGAATGAGACCAACGACCGTATCAGTTGACATGCCCAGAAATATCGATCAATGGACCAAAATCGAGATATAACAATTACGAACACCAGGAGACTTGCTTTGGCTGGTATGGTTTATCTCATTACTGTCCCAAAACATTTTTAATACGTATAAGAGCTACATATTTATGTAACAAAGGTGAAAAATAACTGTTTTTCGCCAGAGCGATTGATCACCAGAAGAGTGGATCCGAAAGTAATAAAAAAGCGAGATTGTAAAACATAACAATTACTTATCAGGGGAGGTGCTTATAATGTTTTCAGAACTAGTGCATGGAAACGAGAACTTATCTTCAATGTTTATTGATTGGAAAGGGTTATTTTGTGGTAAGTTTTAACAAAGAAACGACCGCCATATAAAACAATTGAGTTCTACATAGTAAATGAAACACTGGAACGTCCTGAATAAATTTAGCGGACTCCTCACCTATTGAGAATAATGCCAAGATTATACCCTGTACGTTTACATGAATTCTTGTTAAAACGTCATTCAGGAACGTGACTCTGACGAACTCATTTCAAAATGCCGGACTGGGGTTCTGTAGCTGCCTTGTATATCAACATTTCATGCAAACACCAAAGACTCACTTTCAGTACTAGTTACATAAATAACTATTTTATCAAAGACTCCTTCAACCGTGCATATTTGCAGATTAATGAAAACATTCAAATATTGATGAATGGGTTTAGAAATTAGGAGGCATCATAGTTGGATTTAATGTTGTTATAATTGTAACTCTAGACAGCTGTTAGACATTACTTTTAGCAACGTTTCGTTTATTATTTAAATTTCTTTAACATCAAAGCTTGCTGTGGTGCATCACCAAGACTGCAGAAATATCAAAGAAAACATAACCGTAATGAATATATTAAAGATATGCGTGCTTAACTTTTGCATTAAAAAACGTCATCGAAATAAATTAGCTTTGGACAAAAAAGTTAGATCTAAGTGAAGAATAAAAACTATTCATTGTACTTCTTTTATTTGATGCTTGTTTCACTTTCAAGTTGATCCACGTTTCTTCAGAGTATTTTATTGGATAAGAGGAAAAAAATCAATTTTGAGGTCTATAAATAGTACGTAAATTATATTTTTAAAGGTAAATGAGCCAAAAAAAACTTGCTGTTGAAATCTAAAGGTGCTGTACTAGGGATAAAGCAGAGATGATAGTTGCCTGCGACTGCCTTGGAACCCTTTCCTCTAGATGTTCAAAGATTCAAAAGTAAATTAACTAATGATATTTGTAAATTTTATTAGTTAGTAAGTTACGTTTATTAGAATGGTTATTTTATTATTATTATTAATATTATTATTATTTATTGTTACCATTATTTGTATTGTGATAATTATTAGATAATTATTAATTGGTTTATAGTATTCGTAATGAAGTGTAGTGCAATATACGAGTGCAGTGTATAAAAAGTCGTATATTTGTTAGTATAAATTTTCTGTACAGGACCACCATAAATGTAGAATGATTGCGGTTATTTTTATTAATGCCATTATTGTTAACATTGTTATATTATTGTTATTGTCTTAAAATAATTTTAAGTTACATTATATTTACTTCCTAATTATAATATGTAAATTTTAGTGTTCCGCCACCAGGTTGGACAAACCTACCTGCGGAAATAATAAATATCTATATCTATCTAATAGAGTTGGAGGAAGGCTAGAACAGCGGACGCAGCGTGTATAAAGCGCGCGGGGACGGTAACTTTGCGGAAGACGGCAGAGAAGCAGAAGACGACTCAACGAGAGCAGTGAGTGCAATCGGAAGCAATGGAAACCAGTCGACCTGGAAGGCGACTTGCGTTGCGATGTGGCCCGCAAACGCTGCGGACAACGCCGCCGCCTTTGCGTAGCCCGATGCCGCTTGGGGAGGGGGGACGACGCGCGGGAAACACTGGCGGTCCTCTTTGCCTGCAGGCGATCAAATCCACGACACCGCGCCTAATGCGATTAGCAATTGCTTGGTTTCTGGAGTGACGTGAGAGGCGAAGAAATGATTACTCCTTTTTTTTTGTTATTTAAGGTCGCATCAACTACTAGAACATTAGCGACCACTATTGGATGTAACGTTATGGCAGTGGTGTCAAGGTCTTCAGCTGCTGGCAGTGGCACGCGTCGTGGCACCGTAGAATGTCACGAGCTACTCGGCGCAACTTGCGTCGGGAAAGGGAACTATTAGTAACCCTGCTGTTTTACAATAGGAGTGGCGTTGTCTCTGGTGGCGGAGATATGAACTGTGTGTAGGGGTGATTTCGTCGTGGCACTCGTGCCACAGACATAACTCGTGGCATCGACCTTGACACCACGGTCTGCAGGTGATCAAATCCACGACACCGCGCCTAATGTGATTAGCAATTTGCTTGGTTTCTGGGGTGAAATTATAGGCGAAGAAATGATTGCTCATTTGTTTCAAACATATTTACTATTATGAAATTTGTTCCTTTTTTTAATCCATAGAGAGTGGCCATTTCATTGCCAGATATTTACTGGCGACTGTCAAATGACATCTGCGTTGTCTCGCTTTAATGTTTGCTTCTTTTTTACAACCTCTTTCACTTCTTACAACAATACTCGTAAAAATATAATTACGATTTTCTTATTAGTATAATCAAACGGTTGAATTGATTTTAAAATTAAACTTTCTCACGTTAAAATATTATAATTTAAAGTTCATCTCCTATGATGCCGTCTGCAACTGTACAAAAATCTTTCCCTTATCGTATACAAATAATTATTTTAATAACAATTTTGAAGCACATGCAAATCTAAATAATTACATTCACTTGGATTTGCATGTGCTACTAAATGAGACGAAGCCAACATCCAAACTGAAGAGAACAGATATATAACATTTGGAACGGAATGTCTAGTGTCATTGACTTTCTTACATGAAAATATAAAATATTTAAGTGTTTCGGAGAGTTAAATTATATTTATTACAACAGATCAATTTTTCCTTCAGCCCCCATCAACAGTCTAACCTTCTTTGAGAGACGCCATCACATCGACACGGCTGACTAAAATTAATCAAAGTCACGTAAATTGTTTTATTACGCCATTTACACTACATCATCCGATCATCACATTGGAAGGGCGGCGATATGGCACAAACGAGGCCTTTCCACCACCACGCTCCATATTGCAACAAACACAAATTAGTTAAATGATCGCGGAGATGATTTATAACGCGAATTATCCGCTCTGCGGGCTTCCCGCGCTCGCCATCGAAATTGTCTTAAGTGAAATGTAAACCCCACATTAGCCGCTAAGTGGGAACAAACGCACTCGGAAATATTAGCGGCCGGGTAATTGATCATGGCGCGAAAGGCGTCTGCTCGCGTCGCCGTCAGATATCGCGCGAGGCGCGGCGATGGGGGAAGTTCCGGACCAAAACTCTTAACTTCCTTCCTCGTCCCATGGTAGTTGATTTTCAGATAAAGGTTTATTTGTTTATTATGTTGTAGTGTATAGTATATGTAGCACTTATGTAGCACTATAGTATATGTAGCAACCTTATATCTAAAAATTACAGTGAAGACGTATAGTGTATCTCTTGGCTAACTGGTAAACATTTGGCTAGCTGGTAGTGGGAGGAAATAATGGACGTTAATGACCTTGAAGTATAGATTAGTGAATTAATTTAAAACACGAAATGCAAGTAGATCGTGCGGGCATGGATTGACACTTCCGACGCATGACATTGAAACTGCAAACGTATGGGAAATATATGGCAATTGTCGACAAACGACAATAAATCTAAAGAAGATAGTTCTTGATGTTCGTGTCATTTCACTTCATTCTTACGAAATCTGGACTATTAATTAAAGGGAAATTGAAGAGCAGTCAGATAGCTGCAAAAGGATCATACTGCAGTATTTTATAGTATAATACCATAACATACAGTAGTTCAAGTCATCAGAAAAACTAACAATTTTTTTTTATTTGAAGAAATACGTAGATATTGGCTGCCCATGTTGCTTGTAGAAAAGACGAAATACAGACAAAAGTACCGTTGGAATGGCGAGTAGAAGATCAGAAGGGGAAGACATCTGGCTGTAGGGACAGCGGCTATGCAGAGTTGCTGGCTTACGTTGGCACTATGTGGCACCGTTGTGGCACTATGTGGCACCGTTGGCACTACGTCTTAAAATGTATTCTGAGAATGTGATTTTGCAAGGCTGCATCATTTATTGATTGAAGTGGATGATAATAAAAAATCTATTAGTGTTTTATTAGTGTTGTTGAAAATGGTATAAATATGTATGACATTTTCAAGGATAAAAGCGACATTTATTACCTACATCAGGCGCCTCAAACCTCACCCACAAGACCTCCTTGCCAGCATGGATGCCCGGCGCTGATGCGAGCACAGGAAACTTCCCCTCACTCCGCACTAATTTTCCCTCCAAATCCAGAATACACGCACAAGCTGAAACGACGCAAGGCGAGGAACAGTGGTTTCATACCAAAATAGTATGTTTGCCAGATTTGTTCTATCGAACAACCGAGATTTGGATTATGATTATACTCCGTTTTATTTATTATTAATTATTATTATCATTATTAATATTATTATTTAATTTTTGTTTTTAAATTCTGCCTTGTAGAAACATTTTTGCCGAGGGGCAGAAATAAATTTGTGTTTCCTTATGTTAATTCCGTTTTGTGTTATATTTTATTAAATCATTCAATTATTCATTGTTTAACGCAATAATGTGAAATAAATTAACAAGTCTCTATAAGTTAACAATTCTCGCTTACTAACAGACTGTTCTTTTAACACACAACAATATTTGTTATTCCTCCTAGCCTGAATGAAGAAAGTCAATGCAATTATTGTAATAGAGATTACAAAATCAAGATATTTTCGATTCAGAATCTTTAATTTCACACTCAATTGACAATTTGAAATCTGACTTATGTAATATTACATACTAATGGGTCATGTACTTACTATAATAGTGGCAATGGGAATAATATTGTTAAATTTGGGGCAATAACTATCAACTGATTTCTCCAGAAGACTGTCAAAGGCCAGATATCTAAAGGTGGCCCGCCACTCTTGAGCACTTTGTACGAAAAGAACCTTTACTTTTGAATCTCGCGACAGTTGCGCTGAATGCAGTGCTCGCGATCTCCAGTAAGTTAGTTACCTTACCCACAACTTGACGTGCCTGATCTACACGCAAGACAACGTATCATTTCATACAAATACAACAATACGTGTACATGATTCACAAAACGATTTAATTCCTATTTTTTACCGATATTACTTCCACATATCATATTTTTAGCATTATTATCAAACAATTTAAATATCGCGAATGAACTGTTCTGTATAATGAAAGTCTTACTCGTATTGATTCACGTTTTGCCGCATCGTTGCTCGCAGATATCATCGCAAAATGCAACTTGCCTCTTGGCGTGTGAAATGTCACTGTCACTTTGGCAGAACACCTGCTCTTTTGATCTTAGACTTACGTACCTTATTGCAATTTCCAGAGCAAGATGGTTGAATTGCAACTTATATATAGTTTTCCAAACAAAATTAATGCAAGGGCTCAATATGTGTTAAAAGCCCTTGTTCAAACTCAAATGTCTGCACATTTTCAACACGTACCCCAACCGAAATAAAAATTAAACGAAAGGAATTAGGTTTGCACTTACATCTACTATTCTTGACAATCCCTTCCTCTGGCCTTTACCTGAAACAAAACAGTTATGTTAATGAAGCTGTTGAGAAAATAGGTATTATGAGTATATCGCACAGAAATATTCAATCCGAACATTAACATAAAAATTAAAACATAATTAAAAAATACTTAATACATGTAACATATTCGTAATTAATGTAACACACACAAATACATAATATATGTAAGACACGCTACTTTAGTTCTTACACGGAAATCATGTGGCTTCAGTTCTTGCAATGTACAGAACTTCACATTAATATTCCTTCACCCTCTTATTATAAACATTTCATATTTTTACAAACAGAGCGGAATCGAAAATAAAATAACATTATGTGCTATCAATAGTAGCCACCTAATTGAAAAAACGCTTCTATAAAAACGGGAAATTTTCAAATACAATCTAAATTTTAAAATAATAAAATTAAAATAAATGTACCTGTCACTTTAATATTCGGCCACAATTATCGAATTGATTATTTTTATATAGAACTTTAATCTTAATGTTCACTACGGTAAACTTTCAATTACATCTTTGTAAACGTTATAGCATATTTATTACATTGTGGCCTTCCGTCCTATTCCAAATACTGGACGCAGATGGAAAATCTGCAAAAGCTGGAATATAACTGAGGGTTGAGGGTTTTTAACCCTAGATGACAAAGGCGTCACCTGTCAGACGACGCAACTAGTGCCGAAAGCTTCCCCACTTCATTTCCCTTTCTTCCCGTTTCTGAAACTCTGTGTACCTTGATTGTGTGAGCCAGTGAAATATATGTATCGTTGTGCTCGTGCCTATTTCCGGAATACGACGTTTTAACACGCGTCGTCCAATAGACCACGCCTTTGTAGTAACATCAGTGATATTTTTGGTGCTTTATTGGCTAATATTGTAAATAATAATTGTGAATCTCTTATCTTGTAGCACTGAAGTTTCGTTCTGAACATTTAGCAGTCATGATGGGACGATGGTGGACATAACAAAGGTCACATAACGACATATTTCTGCGAACGCTTCTCAAAAGCCATGTGTGGGCAGCACCAAGCAAGTGTCTGCTTGAGAGTTAAGTCACTTAAAGGTATTTAAAAAAAACTTTAAAAAGTGTTTTATAACATCATATCATACATGTCCAATCTATTAAGTTTAATGGTTCATTGTGAAAATGAGTTTTTTTCTTTTATGAACCCAATGTAGTGTCTCAGACTACGCCTTTGTAATAATGCTTGGTGCAGGCAGCCTTTGTAATCTAGGATTATTTTCTGCCCCACATTAAGTGCTCAATTGTGATGAAATCTGCGTCCACCAATAGTGATGAAATATTAAAGTGGCATGATTGGAAGAGGATTAAAAGTAAATCAGAGCATATTTCTCCCTTTAATTTTCTAAAAATTGTAGAACGTGAACATTAGCATAGGAAATAGTGACAGTGTCAAATACGCAATTGTCAGTTTATTTTGTGGTCATACGGTATACGTACAATATTATGGAGCGACGTAAAATTAAAGTGAGCGTGTTTATATACTTTTGTTTCCTACGAGGAAATCGTGGACGTTGTTCATGCTCTTAGCTGCTAGTGTTGTGCAATCTTAACACCCAAAACGCACTAAACACGCAATTTACTCTATTAATAACTTTCAACAAATCATTTTTAATTCCCCTTATCGCATTTCATTCAATGATTCAAAGAGTTGAAAACAGAAACAAAATTTAAAACATTACGGATAGTTTCATTCACGACATGAAACAAATTTTTGTTCTTTGACTACCAGTGCAAAGATACGGTTTCCAAACAAGAGATAGACAAAGAAATTTGAAAGACGTTCAACTTGTCCTTGGTTTCACTCGTGTCAAAACATCGATGTATTTATTCTGGTCGTACTCGGCAAGAACTGATTAATCACTCATTAGCTGCAGACATTCTATTTACGGATCAAGAACATAAACAAGAAAAGGAAAGACAAAGCAACAGCTTTCGGACTACCATAGAATCAAAATAAAACAGCCTCGTTTGTCTTCAGTGGGAAAACAACATCTTAAGGCTCATTTCTAGCCAACAGAAAAACTTCCACTCACTTTGAATCATCATGTAGACGTTGAAAGAAGACTAAAACATTCCGGACTGAGCAGTCACAACAAAGAGCCATATGGAACCGCCACCCAGTGATGAAGTTTCAAGCTGTTAATGATGCAGTCATTGTTTCTCTGTGAGTTCTTGTAAATACATTTTTGAATGGATATTTGAAACAAAATTAATACTGAGAAAGAAAATTAAGGAACATACTTTTCAATAAGGGTTGAATTACTCGTTTTTAAAATAAAACAATATTAAAGGTAAGGCCCTGTAACTTAGCCACAAAGCCCAAAAAAGAAATGCCGTGAGCATTAACATTTTTCTAGAAACGAAACTTTATATACCACAAATTCGAATTACTACGACCTGCAAGAAGTAAAGCCATGAATTCAATTCTGGTACGACTCATTAAGTATACGTCAAACAATTGCCGAAGATGATAAAATGCTGAGTTGAAACGCTGCATTACGTTTTTTTGATATACCCAAAGCAGAATATATTACTCACAGAAACTTAAAAATTGCAATTTCTGTGAAAGAATCGATTTATTCTTTGTAAAACCACTATTTATAGCGACCAATGTCTCTCATCCATTGCAATGAATGAAGTAATCCGCATATGTGTTAGTCCTAAGACATTGAATACAGAACTTTCTCACATACTACATATGATATAAAGGTACGTAATAACGCAGCCAAAAATACCATTTTTCCGCAGAAAAAATCGTATTGTAGATCCCCGATACAGAAAAACTGGATAATTCTTGTTCCTCTGAGTGGTATTTTACTTCCTCTAACAATTTGAGCAGTCAGCATCCACGTTTGTGTGTCCGTGATATCGAGAAATTGGTATGTGGGTAGGGCTTGAAAAACTACATCATGATTTTTTAAATAAAAAATCTGATTTTTTATTCAAAGAAGATTTTTATTTAAAGTAGATTTTTTAATTAAATCTGATTTTAATCATATCGAATCGATAAGATCGAATCAAATCGAATAGATATAAAAAAATTGTCTTATAGGCCACAATCGGTAGCAGCTGGGAAGAGGCTTTGTCAATACCGAAAAGCTAGCGTATAATAAAGAGACTAGAAAACAAGATAAGAGAACGATATTGGAAAACAAGTTTAGAAAACTAGATTAGAAAACGAGATTAAAAAAGGACTTTAGAAAAAAAGAGTATATAAAAGTAAATGCGAGAAATTGTGTGCCATTCCGTAACAACACCAATTCTATCTGTAGTAAAGGCAAGAGTCACATATTTCTACCTAAATGAAAGGTAACTTCAGAAGAGACCTGACTGTCATCTCTGTATCACACTATAGATTGCACTGGCTGAACCACGAGAAAATGTCAGTGGTAACCTGGAAATCACACTTGCGTACCGACGCTATATGCGGATTGATCAATTGATTGGTGATGCCGGGCGCGTCAACTGCTAGGGTCATTAGTCCCAGAAGGGTAGTGCTTGTTTTACCGCGTTAGGTGGCGGTGATCTTCCAGTGAAAGGCGAGATCTGGCGCCGACGTATGCGGGATTTTCCCTTACCAGGCATCACCCTCCAGCGGGGCACCGCCCCAGCCGGCCTCCCGGTCAGACTGGTCTCCCGGCACGTGCGGGAGTGTAGTGCATGCTAGTGTTGTGTGTGTGTGTGTGTGTGTAAAGGGTGAGGATAGGACAAAGAAGAGGAAGGAAAGATCACGCGCGGTTCGTGGCCCGTTCGTTAGGGCACTGCTCCGGCATTCGGCTGGAGTTGATCGGAGAAACCAGGGAAAACTACCGATCAGAACAGCCGGTTGCTAGAATTCTCCCCCAGACAGCGGCTGAATTCGACCTAGCTGACAAGCGGATGTAGAAAATCCTGCCACCACCGGGACTGAAACCCTATTACCTCCCGGTCAGAGGCATTGCAGTGACTCTTTTGATGCCCTGAACTACCTAAGTCTGTCTCTGCATGCGGATATTGCAGTCGAAACTCGAAGCGAGAACGTTTGCATTTCAGTGTAATTGTTATGTGCAATCTTTCGAGTGCAATCGATGAGTATAGTTCCCTAATACAAATTGTCTGAACTTACCATATTTAAAAAAGTAGCCGTTATTATAGTAATAAAAATAAAATATATATTCTTCACTTATGTAGGTTCTCGTAGAACTGCAAGTGTGCAAAATCACTGTGTAATGTGTCTGAAGATGTCAGAGAAACAGAGAGCGAGCGAGTGAGAGAGAGAAAGAGAGTTTATGAGTGAGTCCATTCGCTGTGTGCGAAGGAATACTTCTCCTTTGGCCGACGAGCTGTATATAAGGGAAATAATCATTAACCCTGTCTAGGACCGAGAAGGAAATACAGGAACATGATACTTATTTTTGAAAATCGAATGCTCTCTGACGTCCGTTATGTTGCATCTTCCACCGACGTAGAGAAGAAATCCAAGTACTGCAGGCAACCTTGCCCTACATCAGACCCTTATATCTATTCATCAATGTTGTTACTTGGTAAAAATCCTCCACTCCCGATCCAAAAACCGAACACATAACTTCTCCTATCTCCTGGATCGCTTTACAACCAGACCTAATCTGCCAAAATATTCGAGCGATCCCGCAAACTCGCGGTCAGGGTAATCGACCTCGGAATTCTGCTCGCAGGGCACTCCCCACACAGCTCACAATTTCAGGACGCGAGTCGCCCGCGACCGAGCAGGTACGTCAGCCACGGAGCAATTGCAACCGCTGCGTTTCGGCCCTATTGTCCACCGCACACCGCACGCTCCGCTAATCCGTGACGAGCTTTAATAAAGAGAGCGCCCGGCGCGGCGCCGCGGGGGAAGTGGGACCCGGGACGGGGCGCGGGACGGGGCGCGGGGCGGGGCGCGGGGCGGGGCGCGGGGCGGGGCGCGGGGCGGGGCGCGGGGCGGGGCGCGGGGCGGGGCGCGGGGCGGGGCGCGGGGCGGCGCGGGGCGGCGCGGGGCGGCGCGGGGCGGCGCGGGGCGGCGCGGGGCGGCGCGGGGCGGCGCGGGGCGGCGCGGGGCGGCGCGGGGCGGCGCGGGCGGGGATTAAAATGGGCGTGGCGCCGCCCGTAAACAGCGTTCGCCCGCCGCGAGCCGCCCGCGCAAAATGCGGCCGCGGATTTGTCCAGCGGATGCGGGCGAGGCACTGCCCGTCGCGACGGCTGCATGTGTTTGCAGCATTTCGATCGGAGCTGGTATCCCCCCCCTTAATTCGTTGAGTTACTCAGTAGTATTAGCGGATGGTGGGAGGCCACAGTATAATAAGGGGAAAAATGCAGAAGGAATGAACGATAAGATACACATATAAGATAGGTAAAATGTACTTATCTACGATAATGTTAAAGATACATGTTAGACAAATTCATTCATTACACAAATATAACTGAAAATGTGAGTGGGGAGACCAGCACTGTTACGTACAATTGTTGGGAGATCAAGGGGTGAACCGGGGAGCAAACTAGTTATTGGGGAGTAATCCTCGAGTAAGCTGTTAATTTCCATAGGACGTTCTCCCCCTCTGATATTCTCTTCTCTTCACTAGTCAATGGCCAGCACACGAGCGCAAGAAATTATGTAGAAAAATACTTGGGTTAGCATTCCTATAAGACAAGTTCAGTATTGGCAAAAATAAACTTGAAAGCATCTTTAAAAAGCAGAGCACCCTTGTAGGTTGTTTCTCTTTCCACTTCTTCACTAGAACCGAGATATTGCGGAAGTGCAAGAGAAATAAATAAGGAAGTTCAAAGTGCCAAAACATACTATCACGCTGATTTATTTAGTTATATAATTAAATGTTTTTGAGACAGTAAATATAGATACTAATGTGTTGCCCAGATTAAAGCTAAACGCCGATAAGCTTGGAGGAAACTTGAAAGAATTTCACGTGAACTACTGAAGCCTAGGATCTAGTCGGTCTATATCAGAAAGAGAAACGTTCTTAAATATTACCTCATTGCTACTATACAACTTTTTTTCCTCGATTAATCTGAACATTTATCCATGCAACCTTTAGCCATGCAATTCACGGCTTATCATAATGAAATAGATTACACATTAAATGAGAGAGCTTTAGTCACAAGCAAAATTTCAGAGAATGCTCATAAGATATTCAGTTTTCTTAGAGGGGAACATTTACGTGGTACGAAAAAAATCAGATCCCTCTTTATGACAGATCTTTATTTCTTCCATTGTTCTGGAACTATCCAAGTTACTGCGGTTTTTACTGTTGTTATCACGGATGGCGTTAGTCTGCAAAATTTTATAGATCTCATGAAATATAAATCGCAAAATCCTAAAGGTCGAAGAACAGGAATTTTTATTACACGGAATGTAATTACTCAAACATTTCAAAATTAACCTATTGTCATCTATTAGTATTAAATATAGAAAAAAACGGAAAGCAAACAGTAATGGATAAAATTGATTTGAAAATGAAAAAAAAAACTTGCGTGCCAAGAAAAGAGATACTTTATATATCTCATGTGTGTGTGTGTGTGTGTCTGTGTTGGGTATGTGTGTGTGTGAGAGAGAGAGAGAGAGAGAATTAGGAATTTCCCCTTTACGCAATATTGTAATCAATAATACATAACGTAATTCACTTTTTCTTTTAAATGTCAGGGACTAATAAAAAGTGCGACCCACAGTTATGGTCATATCAATGTCTATATTCCAAGACACTAGTAAATACGACTTTATCTACACAAAATGACACTGCAGCTTCTACAGGATGCATGGGTCTTTATTATTTGACTGGATGTAAAAGCAGATTAAGTCCCCCTTCAAACATTTAACAATAAAACGACGGATCATCCGCTGGGCACAAAAACCAATACAAACTTTATTTCGAACAGGAAGTTGGTGCGGCCTCGTCGAAATAAAGCTGACCTCGGAAACAATAAAAATAAATAAAGTTCGCAAACCAAAAATCGACGTAACGTCATGAGTAAGAGTGGAGGGATGAAAAGCGCAGCCCGGTTTTATGGAAAGTTGGGTGCGCCGCCGGCCGTTCATGTGAGTTGTGGCAGGATTATAAAATTCAAGGAAACACACGATTCATTTGCAAACCGTCCGTAAAGGCCTACGAGACATCCCTGAAACGCGGAATTAATCAGGCCGTCAGTTGAATTCACACTGTAGAATAATACCAACAAAAATGTATTAGCTCATTGGTAATTTTGCGCAATACCAACATTAAAACAGTTCATGGATTAGGAAATAACCTAGAATTATTTCATTTCCATTACTGCAATCATACCTTAAATACAAGGAAATAAAACGTAAAATAGAACTATATGATAAAGTGTTTTCAATATGTTTCTAAATATTACTTTTAATCAAAACATATTTCTAAAGGAATGGGCATTATCAACAGCGCGGACAAGGATTTGGTTTCAGTTCAACACTTATGGTAAACAACTTTGCTATTTTTCACGCAGCGGTAAGCACTCGAGCAAAATAATTCTAGAAATTTCAAAGGTTTATATCTACTTCTAAAGATATCAAGCTTGCCATAATGGTGTGAAATGATTAAGAAAGTCTTGTGATAATATGTGCAGATAATAAAAATATTAAAAATGAAAGCATGTGATATGTGATAGCTATACTAATCGTAAATTGAAAATGATAAAAAAAATTACAAAGAATAACTATGGTAATGAACATTTAAAAATGTAACTGGAATTGGATGGAAAACTCTAGGTTCTTGTGTTGCCCACTTACAAGCCCAAATGATTGCGGTTTGCATGTGGAATTGTAATAGCAAACAACTTCAATCATTATTCGGCCCTGTTAATATTTGAAGTAAATAATCGGCCTAACGATTTTTTATTGATAATGTATTTCTTTTAATGAGTAATGAACTATTCTTCATAATATAGAACCCTTAAATTAGTAAAATATCTGTCACCAAGAAATGTGTTCTGGCGCTCCAGATAGAAACGTGTTCCTTCATACTCTTCATGAATTATTGTGTTATGACATCGAAGAAGGACAGTTACAAGTAATTTTTAGAAAAATCCAAACTCTCGTAAACAGAATCATAGTTTATATAGCAAACATAAGATAAAATCTTATTCAGAAAAGTACAGATGCATGACAAATATATAGATATTTATTATTTCCGCAAGTAGGTTTATGCAACCTGGTGGCGGAACATTAAAATTTACATATTATAATTATGAATTAAATACAATGTATCTTAAAAATTATTTTAAGACAATAATAATAATAATAATAATAATAAAAAGATAACAATGTTAACAATAAATGCATTAATAACAATAACCGCATTAATTCTACACTTATGATGTTTCTGTACAGATAATTTATAATAACATATATGACTTTTAATACACTGCACTCCACTTCACTTCACTTCACTTCACTTCACTTCACTTCACTTCACTTCACTTCACTTCACTTCACTTCTCTTTCTACTTCTGTATTGCACTACACTTCACAACACGTCACCACACTTCAATACAAATACTATAAACTAATGCATCTAATAATTATAACAATACTAATAATGATAACAATAATTAATAACTAATAATAATAATAAAAAACCTTTCTAATAAATCTAACTTACTTACTAATAAAATTTACAAATATCATTTGTTAGTTTACTTTTAAATCTATGAATACCTTGAGGAAAGGGTTCCAAGGCTGTCGCAGGCAACTTATTCCAGTCCGTTATAGTTAAATTTGTAAAGGAAAATTTTCCGACATCTGTTCTCTGTGGCCTGAACTGAATTTAGTGTTTGTGATCCCCTCTACTAAAATACGTGGGTCTACTGAGCCGGATGTGGATATCTTTCCAAGCTGGATAACCGGCGTACGCTTTGTACAAAGCACAGAGTCTTGCCTTAACCCTCCTGATTTTTAGTGACTCCCGCTCTACTTTCTTTCTATTGCTTCAGAAAATAAGTTTACATGCTCTTCTCTGTACTCTATTCAAATATTCCTTGTGAGATTCTATAAGGGTCCCAACAAATCGTCCCGTATTCCATTAATGGGCGAACTAGAGATATGTAAGCTAATTCTCTCGCTTTCGCAGTACTCTTTTTTAGTAATCGCATAGTAAAATGTAAGGATCTCCACGCTTTCCCTACGCATTTCCCTATATCGATTATTAATTTCAGAAGCTATCAGAACTTATTTCTGTTTTTTTTCTTTTTCCTATGGACATTGGCAAATGTCAGCTTTACTGTGTTTGTGTTACATGTAATAAAATTGAAAATGTGGTACGCTTTATAATAAAATGACTGTTGGATGACTGTTGCAAACTTCTCGACATCGATGGTTTTCTAACACAAATATAACCTATGTACATCGTTGCTTTGCTTACGTTAAATATTCATTTAGTAAATAACTAATTTCCAATGCGCGCTGACATGTGTTTTTGTTTAGCGGCATATTTTCTGCTGCAGGCCACTAGTACATCAATAAATTCCTCATTCCATAACAGAGCATCGTCGCGTGAAGTGCGACGCACTAGATCGTAGTTCCCGAAAATTCCTTCACATCCACCTCCCGCTCCCTCCACACTTCACCTCATTTCTGGTAGCTCCCTCCACACTGCATGCAGCGCTATTCACCTACTACACACAATTCGCTCATCTACAGTGTCCTCCAATCTTGGCTCTGGTCGTCACCAGTCATCATCGGAAAACAATTCATATACCATGAAATTAAAAATTGCGAAATTCTGTGATTGTAATCAAATCTATTCGAGAAATTAGTGGTATCGAAATTAACCTGGTGATAATCTAATGGCATCACCTTCCGGGGGATTTGTTCGGGATGCAAATATGCTAAGGTGGATCAGTTTCAATGTTCAAGATATGTTGGCTAATGGCAGAGAAATGCGTGGTTAAGTAAACTCAAACAAAGTGTAAACCGGTTAGTCGGTTGTTTCGATAATTTCTGCCGTATGGCTTCAGAATTCTTCAGTTGTTATACTAGATTCAAACGAATATTTTAAATTACTATTATTTCAATTTACATTCATAGTGAATGTATTTCTTATTAATCTCTTAACAACACAGGATTCGACAATTGCATACACAGGAAAAAATCAAGAGACTTCTTCACTTAACCTCTGTATGAACGATAAAAATTCCTATTGGAGCTCATGAAAATATTCTTCATAGAAGGACAGGAGCCTTAATGGTAGGGAAAAATAGTATGTTATTGGAATAAAATATATTCAATAAAGAAGGGCATCTTTATAATAATAATCTCTTGAAAAATAAACATATGTGCCGTAAATTCGTTTTTGTTTTTAATTTCATAACCGTGAAGTTTCAAATTAAGTTGCTTTAAATAGGCACATATATCCGCAAAATACGCATCTTCAAATTACAGCGGTAATGCTTGCTTTAAGCTAAATTCATCGAATTCCCCCGTTGAGATTTTGCTGTCAAAAATGATTTTTAAGAGATCCTTCCCTTTTCTGTTACTTTTCAGATCTTTCAGAAACTAGGAAAAAATCTTCCTAGTTTGTGTGGACTTCACTTAAAAATCGAGAAAACAGTAGTAATTGGAAACTATTTGAAACGTCTATAGTCTCGTCACAAAGGAGAGCAAAATGGGATGACATTTTTACGCGATTAATAAGGGGCTCTTCAATATCCATCGACATTTTCCGAATTCTCGCTTTCACAGTGTTTTTAGATAAGGAAATATCTGACAAATATTCACACATATTCCTTGCCCAACTTTGAAAACACATGGTTCGATAAACGCGTGTCCGATATCAGGAGGTTTTGAGATTGTGCAATCAACTGTGAAATCTCGAAAATGTCTTCTCGGATGTTTCATTCCTTGGATTTTAAGTAGTCGCTCTGAAGCAAAATTGTGTAATACGATATCACAACAGTTTTTACCTATGTACTATAGAGAAATTGTCTAAGAAGGAACCAGTTTGACATGTCGGGAAACAAATGAATGACAATTAAGGCGATGGTGAAGGCGATGGCGATGATATTGCAAGAGATACTGATGAATCCACTTACAAGTGAGCTAACGTAAACGACCCCTTTGACGAATTCAGTGCATGGACACTGCAGTTTTGTTGTTAGCATATCCAAGCAGTCTCTTCTTAATAAGGCATTAACTATCTAACTTCTTACAGTAATCTTTCTATACCTTATGGAATAGAATGGAAGAAATATTTATTTCAGAACTACCCGCTTCGCGGGTCATTTGAATCTCTTCAGGGGTCCACCAGTAGCCCGCGGAACAGTGAATGGAAACCACTCTTCTAGAGCGACGACAGAAGAAAGACAAAGAAAAATGCAAGAAGAAATTAAACTGGTTTAAATGTATTGCAACCAAAGATCCCAAATCTATGGCAAAGCAATGGCGAAGCCATCTGATTCAACGCCAGGTTCTGTGTTCGCACACTAAAACTCGCAGTCTTCACTTTTTAGTACCCAAAAACACCGTCGAGCTAAGCACGTAGCAAAGCGTATTCACTCCATCACCAAGCGTCTTTCGTTCGACGTACTTTTCCCTTTGCCGACGCCTTCCTTGGGCCTCGCCCCGCTCCTGCATCCCTGCTCCGTTACCTTCATCCCCCCCTCCCGTCGGCGACTTGCCCCGCCCCGCCCCCTCGCTCGTGGCGCGCTCGCCCGAGCGGTGACGAATGACGGCGATAAGCCGTGGAGGCGGCTGAGCGACGTTTCTCGCGAGCTCTGGTCCCGCCTACGCGTCATTCGGCGGTTTGTTCACGGAGGTAACTGATATTACCTGCTGTCATTGCTTTTCCTTTCTCCGACACTATATTAGTGGTATAGAGAAGTAGCTAGGAGAACCTCCCGCTAGACGAAAACCCTCCCCCTAGGCGAAAACTCCGCCTACGCGTCATCCGGCGGTTTGTTCACGGAGGTAACTGATATTGCCTGCTGTCATTGCTTTTACTTTCACCGACACTATATTAGTGGTATAGAGAAGTAGCTAGGAGAACTTCCTGCTAGGCGAACCCCCCCCCCTAGGCGAAAACTCCGCCTACGCGTCATCCGGCGGTTTGTTCACGGAGGTAACTGATATTGCCTGCTGTCATTGCTTTTACTTTCACCGACACTATATTAGTGGTATAGAGAAGTAGCTAGGAGAACTTCCTGCAAGGCGAAAACCCTCCCCCTAGGCGAAAACTCCGCCTACGCGACACTCGAAGGTTTGTTCACGGAGGTAACTGAAATTAGTCATTGCTTTTACTTTCATCTACACTAATAGTGGTATAGAGAAGTAACTGGAACTAGCGACCCTACGCGGTAACTCGCGCATGTTAAACCCCACCGTTTTCTTTATCCTCCCATTTCCATATTACGCCCGTAATATATATTTTTCTTCAAGACCATTACCCTCCTTATCCCCTGTCACTTGTTCTATGTTTCCTTCAATTGTACTGAATGAACATATGTTAACACAACAGTTTTTTTTCAACAAATACTTCATATTTGTAAAGTTAAAGTGCAATCCGTCAAGTCACAATAAAATTCTTATTTTAGAAACCTCATTTATATAGATTAGTTACTTGGAAAAGCCACAAAACACATCTACACTACTAGGAATTAGTATACTGTAGTACAAAGTTTCGTTTTTTGTCAAAAAATATTTGTTTGTCTCTCTGATACCGATATTGCGGTTTCTACATTACCAAATTACTTTTTCGAAAACGTATTGGTGTCAGAATGCACGTTTTATGAATTCAAATGCAAAAGCCAACCATTCATATCAGTACTTTGACAATGGCCTCGAGACCAACAGCCCTCGGAATATTTTTACATGTTGGAATCATTTTGCAGGTTCAACTAGTTTTATGAAATTATGTAATAGTTACAGATAATAGGAGAAAGACTCTCATGTACTTTGAATTAGAGGCCCTTGTAATAATCGAATTTTTATAAATATTCTAATAAAAGTTCAATCCAATATAAGAAAAAAATGAAAGTTAATTAAGCTGAATGAACTAGCTGAAATACAGTGATTAGAACATTAGTAAAGATTTCTTCACTTTACACTCTGGAACGCTGATTTTTAACTTTTGGAGAACAAAAATGACAGAGTTAATCGAAAACTTGAACCAATATGTTTTAAAGATCTGTTGTCTTCATGGCAAATAATTTTAAAAATTCAAAACTTTTAAACTCCCTTTTAAACTCTCCAAAACTTATAACATTGGTTCGATATGAAAATTTCCACTTCGTAATTTTCCTATTTAGGAAGAATACAAATGGTAAATTAGCTCGTTTTGAAAACAAGAGAAAATATTCTTAACAGAAATCGATATTCCAATTTTCAGAACTATTTTCCCTCGAGTATTCTAATTTTTCTCTTTCAGTGTGTTCGTCTCTACGTTTCTGTCTTTTCCCTTCCTTCTACCTACTGTCACGTAACTCTTTCTTCCTTCCAACCCTCTCTCCCTTCTCTCTTCCTGAGCCCTTTTGTTCTCGAACTTTCCATTCTCCTCTGAAGGATTTCCCCTCTTCACCCAGCCCACGGTCCTCAACTCACATGATTTACGCTCGAGTTGTTTGTGGCACAGAGAGTAAGACGCACGGACTACCACATACACGTTTTGTACAGTTGTACAACACAGCGCGTAGCTTTATTCGTTTCGTGGGGCAGTGAATCGTCGCTTCAAGATAACGCATGACGGCTTTAATTGATGACGGAAGCTCAACGTTTTGCGCATTGGTTTGAATAATAACTCGATTTTCGCTGACCAAAGTGACAGCAAAGAGAGTTATCTTCTTCCTGGATCGAAAATGGGTTTAGAAACCGCATGAGTAGAAATATATTTTTAGCGATAAAGAGAAAATAATTTGTCAGCTTTAATAAACTGCCAAAGTGGTCACTAAGTTAATTATTTTATTTTATATCTAATCAACACCATGTTTCTTTATTATGAACATTTATTTTCTGTTATATACAAATTCTCAGTCTCGCCTATCTATATATAGTAAACCAGTACACAATTTACATAAAATTGAGAAAATGGGAAAGTAGTCAGACTTATAGATACACCTAAAAATTATTTTAAGGCATGTATAATCTTTATAAGAAAGACACTATAGAATCTACTGTATCTTTTACTATATATTTTTAATGTACTATGTATTGTAACTTTTATTTTTGAATAAAACCTACAAAATTGTACGATATTTGAAATGAAAAAGTCCCTAATAATCCAGATGTTTACCCGGCGACAAATATTTCTTTTAAAAAACCAGTATATAATAAAGATCAAATTATCGTAATTTCAACATAATTTTATCATTCAGTATCTACACAAAGGATCAGAATATCAATGAATAAAAAGACTAGATTTGTGATAAATACACACGATAGAGGACGTACACATGACAAGAATCATTCATCATTAATGAGTATAATTCGTTGAATTAACAATTCACGAGCATAATCAAAGTATATCAATATTAACTAAATTCATTTCATTGATAGTATCTTTGTTAATTATACCATCACCAAGCATAAAAAGGAAAATACCTACTATAGTAGGTATTATACCTAAACGCTAATTATTCATATCGCATCGTCCTTTTACAAGCGGTCATACCATTGGTATGCGAATATTCGAAACTCCTACCATGGACAAAAGCCATGTAACATCGCAAATTTGCAAAAACACCCCTCGATACTGTATGCCCAAGCAAGTGTCAAGTTTCAAAGACTTGGTGCTCTGCTTTCCAACATAATCAGTTTCATTTCCTTATCATCATTTTTCTGCTAAAGAAGTGAGTCTCTAGCACTTTCGAACCAATGATGTTATAAGTAAATAAGTTACCATTTGGGTACTGTTTCTCATTATTCACATTCACTAATAGTGTGACTCCTTATAATATTCAAACTAATTACTGGGTTGCTTCTCAGAACATTAGAGTACAACTTTTTAAAAATTACAAAAAATTTCGTTAAAGAATGAATATACTGCGATGATTGTCATAATAATGTAAAATGCAATGATTTCATATAAGAAGAAAAAAGGAAAAGAGAAAACCAACAGAGATAAACTTGATGTAGTTATCAAATTAGTATCCGTACCATATATTTAATAAAGATTTTGAGAAAAAGGTCACAAAGGTCCAAACAAAAGTTCACAAATGCAAAAGAAAACAGGAGCTTCTTGAGGAGTACCTCCAAATACTAAAATACTCGTTTCAAATTCGCAAGACCTCAAATCGGACCAGATAAATTGGGGAAAACCTATGTATTATTTAGGCACTAATTGGTTCACAAACGGACAAACATTTTGAAAACACATTTTTTCGAAATCAAGGGGTCCCACAACGTGAATTTCATTAAAATATGAGCCGTTGAGAGCAAACGTGGTGTAAGTCAAAAAACATACTTTCCTGGCGTGTGAACGAAAAAACTGTAAAACTATAGTGCTTAGAAATAACTGACCTCAAGTGTTATGAACCTGTTAAGGAGATATTTTTCAATTTACTAGAGATATTTTGGACTGAAACATTGTTTATTAATTAACTAACTAATTTGTTGACTTTCACCACTTTTGCACACACGTTTCTGAAAACTATGACTTACACTCAAATAATTGGCATGCACAATTTTCATCTGAGATAGTAACGTGATGGGAAAATAGTACTTTGTCACGATTTTCAATAAAGTGAGAGCAATTTTGAAGTTTCGATTCTGACCCGTACACGTATCACTAAAAGCGACAAAATGTTTTTTCCCGAGATACTTCTGGTTACTTCTGCATTGCGCTCGCTCATAGCTAAGAAGAATTGAAGTTTGATTCATACCATTTTTGCTCGTGATGAAACAATGTTCAAACCATCTACCAGTGCATGTAACTCAAATCTTCCAAAATTTGACTTACACCACATTTGCTCTCAAAGGCTCCTATGAACATCGATTTTCTGCAGAATTACGTAATGTAATTTATATTACGTGCAGTATATACTCCGCAAAGGAAAAAGTAAAAAGGAAGATGGGGAAGAAAAGGACTCTACAGAAGCAACGAGGGACAATCCTTCATTTTCGCGTTGGCTGGTCATGTGTGACACGAGGAGGAGTCCGTAAGCGCTAATACACTGGGCTACATCTCCGGAACAGCGGTTGCATGCTGTATTTTAAAATGAAACCCCATCCGCATTCCAATTTCCTCGTCTGCTGAGTGTGAAATTATTGTAATCCATTCGTTTTAATTAAATCCAACCGCTTTAAAAGTTGAAGTAACACCGGACAAAAAAAGTTCTATTTCCTGTATCCCTAGAGCGGCATCAATAAAATCAAGTTAATTTAGAAAGTGCCATTTTTTCAGGGGAAAAGATAAATTATAAACTTCATTCCCAGCAAATAAATCTTAACGAAAGAAGTGACATAAAAACAAGGAAATCTTTATCTCGCCTGTTTAAAATTCACAAGAGACAGCGTCAAATTGCATTGTGGAAAAATTCTGGATCCAATTTACTAAGCTGAGATTTACTAATTTACTAAGAACAGATAAGTAATCGAAAGCAGACACGTTAACAAAAATTGTTAGAAAATTTCCTGAGATTGACAGAACAACACATGACAAATGAATAAAAATGTATTTCAATGGTTTAATTGTATGATAACAGATATACAATCGTATTTTCCGTAGGATATTGGTGAATTCAATATATTCCGAAAATTGCACAGTTTAAAATTTCAAAATTACAATATTGAAAACAGATATTTTCCTTAAGGACATCTTTTCCAGAACATTAGGACTTTAAATAAAGTCGAGCACAATTCTTTTTTTAAATATGAGTAACTTTTGCATAATTTTTGCCTCAAATGAAACCAATTTAAAAAATATATTCTCTCAAAAACAGCTCCAAATTTTTATTATTTTTTGTAATAAATACAGGAGGTTACGCTTATAAAAATGACAGGTTCCATTTCATCTGATATTTCTAAAATTTCAAAAGTTAAAAAATGCGAGAAAGAAGGACAGAAGCTGTTGTAACATCACTAGTTTTAAAAAGTTTTGATTTTGGGCTGTCCTTTCTGATAAGTCGTAATAGCGCTCCCTAGTAATAATCGGACGCTTTCAATGTTGTGACTATTTGCTCTCACTGCAACATTCTGTTTTATTTTCACCAACTGCATTACTAATTATTCGCAATAAAATTTCCTTATAAACATTTTCAAATAATAAGTTACTCTTTCCATTACAAAATCATCAATGCCAATGGCATTGTATTTCAACAATTTGCACAAATAAAGCTAATCAATAGAAATATTCAGAAACTATTTCTTTACATTCACTTTATTTCTTATTGAGTTGAAGAGCAAATACTTCCATTCAATAAATTTTAATTTCATGATTGCGTAATTGTTCATTCCGACCAGTAATATTTATTAACCTTATTGTTTAAATAGTTTCATCCTGTATTTTGTTTTATTTAGCTTTTTAGCTTCACCTTTAAGATTTTTTTTAAATGCGCGCAATTCAGAAAAAATAATTCAATGTCAATTAAATTTCTAAATATCAACTACTAAAAATGCCATAAATACTCATCAAACTTTCATCCTTTTACTTTTGATGATAAAACTTACATCAAACAACACGCGAATATGTCAAGCAAAAAAAAGCAGCCATGAATTTTCCCTGAATTTAAAGAAATCGGCAGAAAGCACTTGTCACGCCGAAAAATGTTCAGAGCAATTTGTCACCGTAATTTGTGAGTGGCGAACTCTTGCAATGATGTGGCGGGGGCAGAAAAGTTGCGGGGGCGCGGAATATTAAATTACGCGCATCCACCTACTGGGGCGGCGCGTGCGAGGAATAAAATTGATAACCGCGGCGGAGGAGGAATATTAACTAGGCGTGGCCAGGCGCGGAGTTGGCCTCTTCCCTGCTCCCTGACGCGGTAAACAGGAAGCAGGTGGGCGGCAAGTCTCGCGTCCTGACACTTGTCGCAGTCCGCCTACAGGCTGGGGCGAAAGTAAGGTCCTCTAGTGGAATAGAAATTCCTAAGGTCCTCTAGTGGTCGAAATGTAGATCATGCTTCACTTTGAAGGTTCTATTCGTCTTTCTCTTCCTCCTCATTTTCCTTCTGCTTTTTTATCCTTCTTTTTCCTTTCATGGTTTAAGCCAGAATGCCTCTTTCAGCTTCATTCCATCGTTGTGTTGGCCGACCAGGATCTCTTTTTTCAGCTGGTTGGGAGTGATAGGACATTGTGAGAGCCTATCATCTTCCCGTCTTTGTAGGTGTTCTGTCCATGCTGAACGTTTCTCCTTTATTTTGATTTATATGGAGAAAATGTTGAGGTCTTTTCGGATGCTTTCGTTTCTAATCCGGTATTAATGTTTAAACGTTTTTATATATACTAATCGTCGAGCTATATTATGCATATGGATGGTGTGGTAACTGATCTGTATTGGTGATGTAAGTTTTAATTCTGTCTCAACCAGCGCTCCTGTGATGAAGCAAATGCAAACCAACATGCTTCCCATAATATCAATTAAATCACCATTCATAATTTCTTTATTACCCGAAGAAGTCAAGTTCATTCTATGTTCCTCGGTCGACCACAATCAACAGAAAAAATTGAAGAAATATTCTGAAATGTGAATCAAATCAAAAATATTCGCTCAGATAACTCACGATCGGGCAGAATTTCTAAATGTGTAAGAAATTAATTATTAACACTTAAGGTATTCTTCAATTCAATGATTCTTATGAATGAGTTTGTTTTCTATACTAATGCCAGTACTAAAGGATGGCACCTCGATTGTAGGATAAAGCAGTCTTGTTATTTTTAGCATTTTTTACTACGGTTCAATTCAGCATACATAAACAAAAGAAATAACAACCATGAATCGAAAGTTAATATTAGTTTAACTCAAAAGCAGAGATAAATGGACATTTATCCATCAAATGATTTAACATTGTAAGATCAATTGCTGATTATAAGACAAGTTTATTATACCAACGAATGTGTGTATGTAGTCCAGACAAAACTAATTTACTGATTTTACAACAGTAATGAAGTGAAGAAGTGAAGTGCAGTGAAGTGATTTCATTTCGTAGTTTATTTCGCTAATCTTAAGCGTCTTTTATAGGCTATTCTGACAAAAGATAGTATTTATTGATTGATGTTAACGAGTGTTTTACGTGTTAGAAATGTAAAAATTATTATAAGTATTGTATATTATTATGTTGTAGGTAAAAGTGATTATCCATATTTGTCTGAATATGATTGTGAGTGAATACTTGTAGGATGGTGTGTATGCGAGTGTTCCTTTGTCTTTGTATGATATGTATGTAAGCGTGTATGTTTGTATGTATGAATGTTGGTGTGATATGTAAGTAAGTTTATTTACTTAAATGTTAGTATATATGTAGTTTCATTTGTTGTATATGTATAGGCATGTAAATGCAGTTGCATGTTCGTTTGGTTTTTTATATTGATTTTTTATATATTGTTTTTATAGTTAATTGTGTTTTGTACTTTTAATGTACTTTTGTTTTTCTGTATTCTAGCACCGGGCAACATCAGCCCAATTGTAGAATAAACCCTATCTATCTATCTATCTATCTATCTATCTAATATTACTATCTACCGCTCAAGAACATTACGTTTGAAGATTTGCCTCGAAAGTACTTAATATACCAAATGCTTACTTCTAACATATTTCGTAGAATATTACCAAATATATATGAACAATTCTTGGAATCCAGTGCAATTTAATTAATGTAATGAGAAACAGCAGTGAGAAAAGAAATATTCATCACCTTTGCCATATTTTTTTCATACTTTTTTATGACATCCAATATTTCATCTAATATCCGTAACTTCTCATCATTAGAATTCCCAATAGTAAAAAGTTCTATTCTGCCCAGTTTTCAGGTATTTAAAAAAATGTATGTCTCCCCTGTCAGCTTTGCCTATATATCCTTCCGGTACAAACGCATGGAAGTCGCCAGCACCACTAAATTTCTGCCCATCCTGTAGTGCAGTCACTATGTCCGCCTACGGCAGAAACTCGTGTATCTCAACTCCATGCAGGCGCATACTCGATCTTAATTTTCCGGAATTGATGTGAAACCTTTAGCACGGCCGACACCGCGTTTACAATTAGGTCCAACGGGCAACTGGAGAAGGTGATCCATTAGCATACCCGTCGGCAGCAACCACGCACCATATATCTCAGCCAATTTATTCGTCAGTCGTGCCGCTTTATTTTTTTTATTTCGAATAAAACGCGACGCTCCTGCCTGAAAGGATGGCGTATACTGAGAGCTGAAATCGCCCGATTTTGAACAAAAGCAAAAGTCGTTATCGTATTTTGGTGGGCGTCCCTATTGTTGTAATGGAAGGCTGCTTTGCATATTACGCGAATCGTTGTAGAAAATAACGTCACATTTCAATTTAGAATTGAAATTCAAGTTGACACAATCCGATAATATTTGATGCGCATAAATTCGCTGACGTTATAACGAATTACGTAATTGTTTCTATTGAGTGAATGGTGTTAAAATTATTGATTTGTCTACGTTACTTTTCATTTTCTATTGAACTGAAAAATTTTAATTTAAGGTTATTCCGGAAATCATAAATGAACGAAATGTGTCTAATAATATTGAATGATTATTTATTCTCCTTCCATAGAACGCATTATTGTGAAACATCCTTTAAGCAACGTGTCGACATCTGATTAGTTGTGCTTATTATATAGCAATTTTATTCCCTACGGTACTCGTATATTGCTCAATGGGCGAGAATTAAGGTTGTTAAAGATACTGAAGAAAGACTTAAAGAGAGACGTGAAAAAATTGATAAATTACTAATACCTCATGGAGATGTTGAAAAAGAAAAAGTCGAAAGGTAATGCTCCAAACCAAGACATGATTTGTTTAAAATGAGAACATAATTAAGAATTTCCCTTTTGAATACAAATGTAAATTCTCAAATTAATGATATCGGAGAAAAGAAACTGGGTTTGACATAAAATACTACACACATTTTATTTAGATGCTTCACATCCAAAGTGTCCATTTCACTTACGACGAAAAAGTGATTACACATTTAGAGGAAAATAATAAATTCACCTTGGTATATTCTGAGGTGCCCTCACGGGTAGCACATTGGCCAGCATGCTCGATTTCTATGACGCGACCCCGGCTTCGATTCCCGGTCGGCCAAAATTGTGAGCATTTTCCCTGCAATGTCTCGGTATGTGTTGCTCCATGAGGATGAGAAAACTCGCTTTTCAGATTGAGAAGACCAGAATACGGCATAGGGATGTCTGTGTGTTAACCACAAGTAGCCCGTAACACATGGCCGCAAGGCAGGAAGCCGCTGGAAGGCCAGGCTTCGTCAGAGGCTTTTGCGCTAAAGTACACACAAACACACACGCATATTCTACGGTTTGTCTTAACTGCCAATGGTAGCTTGGATAATAATGAATTTTAAGATTACCAGTTGGAGTACAAAATCCGGCGTTACCTTGGATATTATTTATCACAAACATCAATATAACAGGACAAGGAATCCGCCGAACACAGAGAAAGATGTCACTCTGCAATTTCTGTATGCTCCGTAACACATGTCTTCAGATGTATATGGGAGTCACCACCGCCAAATTATTAAGTAATTCAATAGGTAAGACACAGATTACAAGGGAATCCCCTGCAATATAGCTCACAAACCAAAATATATTGCAAGGAGTGGTACTTCCCCATCCCCAGGCGGCGACGGTTTCAAGCACGACCGTCTCGGTACTCTAGAGTGCGATTTTAAGTCTGCCTCTCGAGCCCCTATGGCCACGATGAAATATCACACGGAATTTCCCGTCTTTCTAGGTCCTACTGCTAGGAGTAGCATGATCGCAAGCACCGCTTGATACGATAGTGATCATACAATACCTAGCAGCGCGACTGAGAAAGACGCAAAGTACCGTGACATATTCCATTGTGAAGACGGACCTTCAGATGCAGATTTAGAAAATTCATATTAGTACTTCACCGACTTATACAAATTCTTTCGAATCCTCTTCAATATCTAACTTGTCTTGTCACAGAAAGATAATTTCTCTAATTTTGTCAATAAAATCTCGTAGTGTTCCACTTGATAAATTTGGGGTTGATTTTTAATTACATCCTTGAAATTAATAAATTTAAACATATAAATGCTGTTACAGCATTCCTCCTCTATCAACTCCTTCCTCCCTCGCTTTCATTCGTGTCTTCTATGTGAGAAAACCTTCACCCAAATTGCGTACGTATTTCTCACTGAATGATCTCCTCCTATCATGTATTAATGTAATACACTTTTGAAAGTGGTTAGGCGGAAGAGCAGGCTAAATGGCCTGTACCTCGCCACAAATAATATTAAATTATGAAACGATGATGTAATGATGGGTATTAATATACGAGTGTGGTATTACGATATGAGCGAGGAACGAGCCGGTAACGCAAACTTCACACGAGTGTATTAATACCCATTACATCGAGTTTCATACGGTACTTTTTGTACGGCTTTTATAAGTTAAACTTTTACAACGACTAGTTTCGTGGCAGTTGATTCAGCCAAGGCCACCTAGCAGAAAGCTACTTAAATCTACCCTCGGATGCTGCCGCAGGTGGCTATGGTTATCTGTCCGCCTGGTAGGGAGTACTGCGCTAGTCAAATAGGATCCAAGTAAAATTACGATCCCCTTTATTTTAAGAAATATTCCACAAAAAATACTAATAATAAAATAAATTAATACTATTGGGCATTATATAATATCGAATATAATTTTAATCGAACGAAACATTTGCCAAAACGATTCTCAAAGATTAATGAAGTCTCAATGAAGTTGGTTTGTAAACTTCTCTGTGATTGGTCAAGAAAATGTATCATAATGAAAACTGTATCGAAATGTCTATCATTATCCAACTGGTTGCAGCCATCAAATGACAGCATTATACAATGAGAGTAGAAAAATTACATTTATTTATTTATTTATAAAAATCGCATCGTAGGCGGGCGAGGCAGCGGTCTCCTTCGGGCGTAATCAGGTTTATCCTGGCCCTGGCGGCGCCCGCCCCCCGCGGGGCTGCAGCCAAGTCGCCACAAAAGAAGCTCTCCGCGCCGTCGCCGGCGCCCGCGCCGACAGGCACGTCCCGCGCGGCGTTGTCACCGCCAGGCGGGGAACCCCCGCCGGGCGCCCACCGCCCGCCCGCCCGCCTCCGCGCGGCTCCGCGCGGCTCCGCGCGGCTCCAAGACCGCCGGCGCGCGCCTGCTATTGACAACGCCGGGGCGCGATCGAGGAGGCCGAGACGCGCGGAAGGGGGACCCCAAGGTTGCGCAGAGGGCAGCACGCGGGAGGAACGAAATGTAGATTGAGGCTAACGCCGCCTGCAGAAAAAATCTGGTACTACAGTTTGGTTTGATTCGGTTATGGTGGGCGGGCTTATTTGATATCGAGTTAGCT
This sequence comes from Acheta domesticus, assembly GCA_031308135.1. Taxonomy (NCBI): domain Eukaryota; kingdom Metazoa; phylum Arthropoda; class Insecta; order Orthoptera; family Gryllidae; genus Acheta; species Acheta domesticus. The sequence goes on along the minus strand of JAHLJT010009355.1, from coordinate 10,411,898 downwards.
CGCCACCCGTTTTTTTGGGGAGAAGATGAGCTGTAAACCAGGTCGACCGGGGAATATCCATCTTGGAAGAAATCGTACCTATGGTTTATGCGCCAGTAGTGTTCACAGACGGACGGACGGACGTTTTCCTTTCAATTGCTTTTTCGGTTTCAAGGACTTACGAAGCAGGGATTCTGGCTACACCACATGTTAGGAAATTTTTTTTTCTTAATTTATCAACTGAATTTATCCACTTTTTCGTTATCGGGGCCCGGCAATGATTTTTTTTTCTGCCGAAAATCCGCCGTTTTTTTGCGCAGCAGTACATAACTTTCCCTAGACTACGTATATTTCTCCGTATATACGTACGTATACGGGAAAGTAAAAATTAGTTTTGCAGTAATAAATTAGTAACACAATAGTTTAAAATGCCGGTACTAGTTTGGTTTGATTCTGATGTGGTGGGCGGGATAGCTTGGTATCAAGCTAGACCGTCACCCGTTTTTTGGGTGAAGATGGACGATGTGAAAATTGGTTTTGCAGTTATAAATTAGAAATAAAATAGTTAAAAATTCTCGTACTAGTTTAGCGTTTTATTCTGCTATGGTGGGAGGGCCTGTTTGATCGACCTGAGATCCAGTTGCGACCCACATGTCGACTTGCGGGCATTTTACTCTCCAGATTTCTCTCGTCGTTAGATAACGCCCCAGCCGTGACATGCTCCAAGTGCCCGACTGTTCGTCTAACATATGTAGTAGTGTAGTTCATCCCACTGTGACTGTGTGCATGTGTGTGTGGGGGGAGGGGTTCTGAGTGCGTTCGCGCATGTAAGGGGAAAGATCGGGATAAGGATGAAGAAAAGTTCGCGCTCGGTCCGTGCCTGTTCATTAAAGTACTGCTCGCCTAGTACTGATCGGAGAGACCACGGAAAACAACCTCAGAGAGCATCCGGTCGCTAGGATTCTCCTCCATATTGAGACTGAATTCGAACTAGCTATTAAAGGTCGTCTAATCTCTGGTCTCATTGTCGTCGGGTTGCGCTCAAGGAGGCCGCGACGCTAGCGCAGCATAGGATGGGGCGCAGTTCGCACGCCCGCAGAACAAAACACTAACATCAGAATTAATGCTCAGGGCAAAGGTGTAAGTTCAGCAAACTCTCTGCTACACTACGAGAACGCCTCATTAGTATCATTGATTAAAGCCGCCCCATTATTACCTTCTTATCATAAAAATACCGATGTTGAAATCAAGAACCAAGTGCACAGAATTTTAATATAATGAACTCCTGTTTACCCTTTCAAAGTGTCATTTTGAAACAATATTGGGCGAATGATTAGTTAAATATTTTTTTAGTATTAATTTTTATTATATTCAACACGAAACAATATTATGCTTATTCGCTAACATTAATGGCAATACCATTCCTAAAGAATAAGGTAAATAACGTTAAAAGATGTTTTTATCATTTTCTTTCAATAGTGGACAGAAAGGCCAACGTTCTAATAAGCTGCCTGACAAGAGTTCTCGAATATTACAAAAGAGTCCTCTAATCTGGCAATGGTATCATAACCGACTCCCGTTGTTAGGGACTACATCAGAACTGGTAAGTCACCACCTTCCTTACGCCAACAGGACATTAACGGGCTTCTTAGTGGGGTGGTAATCATTATTAATAACGACATAACACAGATACTGAGCAAGTAAGAGGCTTGTTGAACCGAGGCGATAGCCGAGGTTTATAATCAAAGTCCGTTATTTGCGCTAACGGCCGTGCGTCTTTCACCATTTTTCGTAATTTCAAACTTTTTGTCAGAAAACTCACAGAAACAAAAAACTATTTTTCCTTGAAATAGGAGAACTCATACGACCTAGATTGCAAATAATTTTATCCCGTCGTTCATTAGGGACAAAAAGACGTTAGCGAATGCCGGATGTTAAAGAGTGGCTTTTCATTCCTCTGTCTAGGTGCGTTAAGTCAATATAACAGCACTGTATTACGGAATATCATAATTTGAGGCAAGAAAGGTTTGTTAAATTTCTAAAATACAACGTATCTACGAGCTAATTACCTAGCAATGTGAATGGAATACATGAGTCAAGGTTTCATTCTTAATGACAAAGAAATACGAAATATCGTAATTAAACCGAAAATTGTTACCTAAAATATTTGCCGGACACCTAAACTTCAAAATTGAGTTAGTAGTTCATTAAATAGGATTTCAAAAAATGGGCATATACTAAAAGAAATTCACATCTCTTAAATTTATGATAAACGTCAGTTACAAAATAACACTCCGATATATTACCATATCATTAATCCAATGTCCTAAATTGAGAATTGAGTAATTATTTGGATTTTTAAAAATTTCGTAATTAACTCTTTTACCACTGTAATACCACAAAAGTACAGCTTTATATTGAATTTATTGCTAGCAATAAATATATTATTATTATTATTCCATTACATCACGACTAAAGATCTTATGAGTCGGCTGAATATAAAATCTACTCCAGGTTGCAACCAGCTACCTAAGGAGCAGATTCGGTGACTATCAGTGCCTCTACAATACTTTACGCAAAATGTGGGCTGTTCCAAATAAAGCAATTTCTTGCACTTCCCAGTCTTTTGAATTACCTGGGAGTTTAGACAAGTTCTTACTCAAATTTTGCGGAACAAATCCCAGAGCTCCGATAACTATCGGGACGACCTGTGCTTTTACGCCCCACATTCGGCTGATCTCGATTTCCAAACTCTTGTATTTAAGACGTTTCTCTGCCTCCTTGGTAACGACGTTTTGATCGCAAGGTACAGCAACATCGATAAGTAAACACGATTTTTTGGCCAAATCCCGGATAACTATATCCGGTTTGTTTGCCGCTATCGTGCGATCAGTTTGAATTTGTTGGTCGTACAATATCGTACACAATCCAACAGACGTCACCGGTTTCGGTGAGTGTTCGTACCACTTGGGGCATGTGTTTGGAACTTCGAGGGCGGTACAGATCTGCCAGTGGAGGTAGCTACACACCCTGTCATGTCTTTTAAGGTATTCGGTCTTTGCTAGGATTGGACAAGCTGAGACAATATGATCAATGGTTTCTACTTGCTCCAGGCAAATGCGGCATTTGTCATCTTGGGAAATTTTGAGAACCGCTTTATCATAATGTCGTGTTCTCAAGGCCTGATCTTGGGCAGCTATTACAAGTGCTTCCGATTCTGGCTTCATCCTTCCCCTTTTAAGCCACATAAATGATTGATCTTTATTGATCTGCACCTTGTCCATTCTTTTTAGGTATTGACCGTGGAGTGGTTTGTCTCTCCACGATTTCTTTAACATTTTTTGTGTCTCACACTTCATGTTTAGCAGCATCAGAAGTTCAGTGTCTGTGTTATTCGACGTGTCTTGCCTAGTTTTCTTCGCAATGTTTCTTGCTACACTAACAATGCCTCTGTTTCCCATTCTTCGGTCAGATTTCATGACCTGCCTCATTAGAGGGTCGTCTTGATGGCTGACTACATACTTACCCAACCCGACTATTGCGTTGTGCCAGGAGGCCTCAATTTGTCTGAGGCCTCTTCCTCCTTCCTTACGTGCCACATAAAGTCTATGTATATCAGCTCGAGGGTGGGAAACATGATGCATTGTCAGCAGTTTTCTGGTTTTTCGATCCATGGTGCGAATTTCTTGCTCAGTCCAGTCCACTAGTCCAAAACTGTATTCGGCTACAGGTACCGCCAAACTACCTATTGCAGATATTTTATTCCTGGAATTCAGAGCGGACTGCAGGACCAGTCTCACTCTTCTATAATACTCCCTACGAATTCTCTCTTTCATTCTGTCATTCGAGATGGTTTCACATTCTTCAATGCCCAGATATTTGTAAGTTTTACCTGGCTCAAGATCTTGAATCACAGTGTGCGTATCAATTTCAATGTTCTCAGACGTTGTGAGTTTCCCTCTTTTTAAATTGATTTTTGCACACTTGTCAAGACCAAACTTCATGCAGATGTCATTGCTAAAGTCATTCACGACAGACAGCATTTGGGAGAGAATCGCTTCATTCTTGGCAAACACTTTCAGATCATCCATGTAAAACAAATGTGATACTGGCCTTTCATCACCATGGAGCTTAAAACCAAAGTCAGCTTGCGACAACTGTCTCGATAGTGGGATCAAACTAATGCAAAACAGCAGAGGGGATAGTGAATCTCCTTGAAAAATACCCCTGTTAATCTGAATACTTCTGGTTTCTACTGCTTCCTTTCCGCTGTGGATTAGTAACCTGGTACTCCACGACTTCATACTAGCCTTGCAAAACTCAACAAGTCTAGGATGAAATCGATAGACCTCCAGGGTCTTCAAAATCCAATCGTGTGGTACACTATCAAAGGCCTTTTGGTAGTCAATCCAAGCCATGCTCAAATTACGTTTGCGTTTCTTTACATCATTCAAGATGACTTTATTCAGTAGCAAGATTTCCTTACACCCATAAGAGCCTTTACGACATCCTTTTTGTTCAGCTGGCATTAGATGATTCTGATCTAGATTTCTATACATTTTGTCAGCTATAGCTGAAGCTATAACTTTGTACAGTACTGGCAGACAAGTAATTGGCCTGTAGTTCTTCGCCAAAGAGCTGTCTCCCGCTTTGGGTAGCAAATACGTGATGCCGCGTGTGAGCCATTCCGGGATTTCCTTTGGGTTTTCAAAAATTTTATTAACAGCCTTTGCTAGATGAGAATGTATTGCTGTTAATTTTTTAATCCAATAAATCTGGATCTTATCAATCCCGGGGGACTTCCAGTTTCCCATGTTCTTAATTGCTTGGAAGAGGTCCTCTTCCGAGAATTGGTGAACATCTTCCACTGTTTCTACTAGTTCATCGGCAGCATCAACTTCAGATTGAAGCTAAGATGCGTCTTTGTTGTAGGATCTGCTCTCTTCCCAGATTCCTGCCCAAAATGCTTCGACGTCATCTTTTGAAGGAGTAACAGCTTTGCCATTCGGTTTTTGAGTCAGATTGCGATAGAATCTCTTCGCGTCTGTTTCAAACAACCGGTTCTGTACACGGAAATCTATTCTACGTTTGTACCTTCTTATTCGTTGAGCCCATGCTTGAATTTTCTCTTTTAGCTTCTCAACTACCATTAGCCTGCTGGTGTCATTTTCAATTTGGTATTTTTGTTCAACATTGAATATTTTTCGTTGAACTTTAGAGGTGTGCGTTGAATTAGAAGATGCCTCAGCTAAGAATGATATTTCACGCCGGGTGTCGGCTATCCGTTTCATAATTCTGTTCATCCATGGGGGTACAGAGCTGTTTACTCTGTTTTGCTGTCGGCCGTCGGTGTTCTTGGCTGGCCCCAAAATTATCTGAGATACTAGATATCCAGTTGCATATATGATGTGATTGATTTCAGTAATATCTAGATCTCTGCCTGGGGTCTCCACCACCTCATTTAAGACAGAATTCACTGTTTCTATCACTCTTTTAGCTTTGGCATTTTCGTGTATTCTCCTCAACGGTTCGCGAGATTCAAACGGAAGTTGACTAACTCTTTCTATCTCGCGCCGAAGGAGATTTCGCATCATGTCCTTATCGTGTAATTCATTGCCAGATGAGTTTTCACCACTGACGTGTGTTTCACTGGAAAGCGATGAACCTTCCACGGGATCATCATTTTCAAGTTCTACATGTTCGTCATGTGGATTGTTCGAGCGAAGTACATATTCCGCATTTCTCTCAATGTCAGCAAGTTGATCTGCTGTGAATTTTCCACTGCTGAGTATGTATCGTCGTTGACTGGCAAGCTTCTTTGAGTCTAGGGTAGGTCTCATATCTGGGTTCCGCTCTCTCCATACCTTGAAAACTTCTATTTCAGAGCCCCCATTTTTCGCTTTTGCGTAGTAAAAGCACCACATCACCTCCTTTAATTCATCCCGGGTCCATCTCTGACGATGGCTTCGAGCTACTGCCGGCTCTGGGTCCCTGGGACTAGCATCCGTGGGATGGCCAGACGTCGACAAGGTGACATTAGCTCGGTTTCTGAGCAGGTATGGGACATTGGTAGAACAAGGCACGTTAAGATTCATTACATTGCTTGTTCTATCCATTTTGCTCATTGGTTTGAATTGAAGATTCGCAGGACGCAAGTTCGAGTTCACAGATCACACTTAACCCTCGGGTTGTTTCCTGCCATCCGTTACTGCGACCCACAGTGGCCTCGGGGCATCCCCCCGCAGGGCCCAGCAAGGGGTCCCTCCGATCGCCAGTCGGCATTACTAAACCCCACGGGATTTTCACTGACTGCTGAAGGCAGCCTCCTTCGCTGGCTAATGCAAGGTTCGGGCCTCCACTCTAATCAGTGGCCTGGTGTGCCAAACCAGTTTCTCTCCTGTACCCTCTATGGGCCGACAACAGGAAGTCCAAAGGTTCATGACCCTTCCCTCTCTACTTACTTCCCACTCTCCTCAAAATGGAGTACTTCTTCGTCTGACCCCTCACCTTCAACCCATTCAGCAAGGGAGGCCCCACCGGTAGCTAGGCTACCACTGACATAGCTTTAAGGCTCATGGGGGTACTCAAGCTCCACCACCAACTGCAAGGTCGTGTACTCCTTAGGTGGAGTTATTATTATTATTATTATTATTATTATTAATTACGGTCCTTAGGATGGCTCTGTCTCTCCAGGTGAATTCGTAATTCGGCGCACTGTGGCGCGGCGCAGGGAGGAGCGAAGCCTCGCCGCCCGGAGTCGTTTGTTGGTTTTGTCAACATTAAAATGTTAATGTGTCTTCTTGCAGACCGCTCTCCCTTGCTTTGTTACCCGCCGCGATGCAAAACCGCGCGCCTTGAGCGCAAAAAATTGTGTATTTACATACGTAACAATGACTAATGACAAGACTGCCATTTCAAAAAGCGAGGGACCACGATTCGAATAGATGTTTACCAGAGCAGCACGCGAAAAAAATTAAAATTTCAAAATATTAATTATTCTGCACGTGGTGGTGCTATTGTATTGTTAATTTCTTCCGTCAGAAAAAGTTTCGCCACGGGTACTTTCCTCATAATGAACAAAAATGCAAATACCTGTGTTTCAGTTCACGTGGTTTGGTTTTATACATTACCTCACGAGAATTTTAAAACGTGTGGCCTCACGTTATGTGATGGGAAGCACCTTGAGTCTTCCTGTCACTAAAATATTAGGCACAGAAAAATCCACAGAGCAGAGTAAATGTTTGAATATATTTTTACTACCATTTTGTATGTATACATTGTATCATCCGAAAAACAAGTTAGAGAGATAACTATCGTCTATAAAGATACTGTATATTTTCTTCGAAATAAATTCCGAAAAGAATGTAGACGCAAGGGAAAAACGTAATACACAAAACATGAAGTGAAATACGAGACACGAACGATACGTTTCTTTAAAAGAAATGTCAACATTTGAGACACAACACTAAGTTTCAGTGATGAATATACAACACACTACCTGTAGTGCCCGTTTTAGAAAAAGAACAAGGCGGAAACAGGAACACGGAGAGACTTCTAAAATAATTCCTTCGTGACGTAAAATGTGTGTTGACCGCGCGGGAGCAAAACGAGCTTCCCAACATTTTCCGAGCGCATGCAACATTACAGAGAATTCGGAAAACAAGCAGAGGCATAATTACGAACGCAACACGAGAGAAAAAGTTCTTGCGCTGTGTTGTAAAGTTACAGAAACAAGCAAGCTAAGGACGATAAATTGCATCATTAAATTTTATTTTCGACTACTATACGTACTTCGTTAATTTTTTAAGAAAAAAAAAGAATTTCCGTAACGCATTTTCAGAGAAGCTCTAGATGCCGAGAGTGCGGCATAAAACCTGTAACTTCCAATACTTACTAAGATGAAAGAAAGCGTTTTGAGAAAATAATGAGCACAAGTGGCGTGAATGCTACCCTGTTATCTCTTGTTCAAAAGAACAGTGATTTCTGTGTTTTAGGTACCACTTCAATTATCATTGTCATAGGGTAATATATTTTCTGAATTGATCATGACTATTTATTTGAACTACTTCTACAAAATAGATTTTAAGTGGTGAAACATTCTTAATATCATGTAAAGACTTGAAATATACAAGTTCTTAGTGTCTTGGACAAGTTCATGACCAATTACAGAAACTTCATATTAAAAAAAACAACAACAAAAAACAGCGATTTAATTCAGAAGATTTATAAAAGAAGAAAAGCTTTTTTTTTATCTCGAACATTTGGTGAGAATACGAAATAGTACTAACATTTCAGTTCTAGTAGTGATTCAGAAAATCATTTGTAATGGCTGAATTGGTTATATTGATTATCATATTGCATCTAATGAACAAATCATTAACAGGATTAAAAAGCAAATTTGATAAAAATTCTCACGTGAACGGAGTTCAATTTCCAATTGTTGTCAAATTACTGCATCGCATAGCAATTGTGACATTCAGAGGAATATTCCAATCTGATATGGTATTACATAAATACGCGGAAATGATTTCAATCAGTACAAAAAAACAGATCCAAGCTACTATAAATAACAAAGACCGTTCAAATACGTTTTCAAAAGATCCTCTTTTTGAAACTGATTTAAAACTGAAACTGATGATAGGACTAAAGAAATTTATCTGGGATGGAATGGGTATCTTAGTATGTTTTCCATTTCGGACCCGAAAGTATCTATTTTCATGAACGCCATCAAACACTTTCTCTACAATAATAAATTTTAATCGAAATGCGTTTTAAACTGCATTTAAACGTGGCGAAAATAGACCTTAACTCGCCGATCCACCTTTCTAATTACACCTGAACTGAAGAAATACATACGTATTGATTGCCGAAGGTCTTGCCTATTGATTGCCTGTCTGCGCCTAACAGCTGAAAAACGAGGGTTTCGCCCGACGCCAACGTCGTTCGGCTGCAGAGCGCGTTCCGAATCGGGATTGCGCTTAAAAGTGCAGCTCGCACTCGACTGTGCTTCCCCTTTTGTCCCTATTCCCCTTGTTAAAGCCAATATTGATCGGGCTTCGTGTTCCAGAAATGCGTCCATAACCGCGGCATAATAATATCCCTCTCCTTCCGTTTTCAACACGAAGCGGCGGCGGCGGCGGCGGCGGCGGCGGCAGCGCAAGCGAAAGCGAATTGCGTTTCACAGGCATTCCGGGAAACGCGGGTGCCCTTTCAACTCCCGCGGCAAGCGGCCGGGCACTCGCTGGGAGGCTGTCGGCAGCGGCCGCAGTTAGTAAACGGAAGCAGCGACTTCCATATGGATGATAGATTGATGGAAGTCGTGTTCTACCCGGAGGGAGTAGACGTGATTTACTTGTAAGTAGTGGGGATGATCTCATCGAAGTAGATCTCTAGGGAGTCGACGTGATCTACTCCTAGGGAGTCGACGTGATCTACTCCTAGGGAGTCGGCGTGATTTATTCTTAGGAAGTCGGCGTGATTTATTCCTAGGGAGTCGGCGTGATCTACTCCTAGGGAGTCGGCGTGATCTACTCCTAGGGAGTGGGCGTGACCTACTCTTAGGGAGTGGGCGTGATCTACTCCCAGCGAGTCGGCGTGATATACTCCTAGGGAGTCGGCGTGATATACTGCTAGGGAGTCGGCGTGATCTACTCCTAGGGAGTCGACGTGATCTACTCCTAGGGAGTCGACGTGATCTACTCCTAGGGAGTCGACGTGATCTACTCCTAGGGAGTCGACGTGATCTACTCCTAGGGAGTCGGCGTGATTTATTCTTAGGAAGTCGGCGTGATTTATTCCTAGGGAGTCGGCGTGATCTACTCCTAGGGAGTCGGCGTGATCTACTCCTAGGGAGTGGGCGTGACCTATTCTTAGGGAGTGGGCGTGATCTACTCCCAGCGAGTCGGCGTGATATACTCCTAGGGAGTCGGCGTGATATACTGCTAGGGAGTCGGCGTGATCTACTCCTAGGGAGTCGACGTGATCTACTCCTAGGGAGTCGACGTGATCTACTCCTAGGGAGTCGACGTGATCTACTCCTAGGGAGTCGACGTGATCTACTCCTAGGGAGTCGACGTGATCTACTCCTAGGGAGTCGACGTGATCTACTCCTAGGGAGTCGACGTGATTTACTTCCAGGGAGTCGACATGATCTACTCCTAGGGAGTCGACGTCATCTACTCCTAGGGAGTCGACGTGATCTACTCCTAGGGAGCCGACGTGATTTACTCCTAGGGAGTCGACGTGATCTACTCCTAGGAAGTCGGCGTGATTTATTCCTAGGGAGTCGGCGTGATCTACTCCTAGGGAGTCGGCGTGATCTACTCCTAGGGAGTCGGCGTGATCTACTCCTAAGGGAGACGGCGTGATCTACTCCTAGGGAGTCGACTTGATTTACTCCTATGGAGTCGGAGTGATCTATTCCCAAGATTCATAGTGATGCCGAGACCGATACGAGGAAGTTGTTAATATAGAGATCACACAAAATGACAATCGAGTGCCGGTATTTAGAGCAAGCGGATCTAAATGATGCACACGACATCAGCGTCATCTGCTCTGCTGTGGGATTCAAATACCGCGCAAATCTTGAATGTTTCTTCCTAGTAATTGTTGAGTGGAAGTGGAAGTCACCAAGTTTCATGCATGATCAAAATAATTGTGGATGTTGATACAGTGTGTGCAATGGGATCAAGCTTAAGATTGATAAGATGAATAATATAATAAAATGATTGAAAGTACTTAAATTACAACAACAGTCGCAGTCTGGAGAAAAACCAAAAATGAAAAATCTAGGATCTCATTATTAACGGCGCAGATTTCCAACACTGCAACAACTTTGCTCTAAGGTTAGGATTCAAATCCCCCATAAACCAAAAATGATCTTTGAGATTCTAGCGTGAGTCGCAATGGCCTTCACGAAGTCCATAAATAATCGAAAACATCAAGCTATCACACAATTGACAGGTAAAGCCAAATAATAACCAGTGGTCTGAAATTTGACCACCGCTTCCCCTTTAAAGAAAATACATCACAAGAAAATTGATAGAAAAAAAATAGCATAAATCCGCGACAGTGTCACTGCAGTCCCTCTGACCGGGAGGTCCTAGGTTCGAGTCCCGACGGCGGCAGGATTTTCGACACTAGCTCGTTAGCTAGGCCGAATTCAGTCCCTGTCTGGAGGAGAATTCTAGCGGCCGCTCTGATCGGTAGTTTTCCGTGTTTTTTCCGATCAACACTAGGTGAATGCGGGGGCAGTACCCGAACAAACGGGCCACGGACCGCGCGCGATCATTCCTTCCTCATCCTTGTCCTCTCCTCTCCTCTTACACACACACACACACACACACACACACACACTAACATGCACTAAACTACTACACATGCCGGGAGACCGGTCGAGAGCTTACAGCTTGTGCCGGCTGGGGCGGTGCCCCGCTGGTGGGAGATACCTGGTTGAGGGGAAAACCCCCGCTAGTCGACGGTAGGTCGGCGCCAGATCTCGCCATCCAGCGGGGAAAAGATCATCGCCACTTCTCGAGAAAACACTCACTACACTTACGGGACTAGTGACCTACGTAGTTGACGCGCCTGGAAACACGAATCAATCAATCAATCAAAGCGACAGACGGCCAACTTGCCTCCAGGTGTCTGTCTCCCACCCGACCAAAAGGGGCGGCGTGGTTGGCGTGGTGCGGGCGGGAAGGGGGGGGCGAGAGACGGGCGGCTGGCGGGCGATCGGCCCGCAGCGACCGCAACATCGAACAGGTCCCGCTCCCACCGCCCGCCAGGCGCTGTTCGGCCGCTGCAACCGTTTACCCTCGGCGGATTGATTGTGCCGTTACGGGGGCACGCCGCCACAAGTGCTTCAAAACGAACGGGCTGGGGCGAGAATTTGCGGGGAGCGGCTGCGCAGGAGGAAGGCAAGGTATGTAGTTGAAAAGCTGGCAGAAAGAGAGGAGAGGAAAGTATTCGAAGAATTTAGTTCACTATGAAATGAATAAAAGGAGAATGGGATTCCGGAAGAAGTGGAAATATTTAGATGGTGATGAACACGAACAGACAAAGGAAAGTAGTTGAGAAGAAAGGTTGTTTCCGCAATCTAGAGCCGGCAAGCCAATGGAAAAGTGGAAAGAGCAAAATTGAAAAAAAAATTAATGGAGACACTGTTAAACAAAAGACAAAAGTAGATCAGAAATATATGCTGCAGATATAGGACGAGGGAATCTAACTGAACGCTAATTCTTCAAAATGAGGGTATTGAATCAAAATTATTTTCCAAAGGTTAAAAAAAAAGTATAAAGGAGAGCGAAGACACTGAGAAGGAAGCGATGTGGAAGCGGTATATCGAGGATTAAGGACTCAACAATCGCCCTTAAGGGAGGCGAAGGGCGAAGGGCAAAGGCGCAGGGCGGAGCGCTGCGTTGGCGAACGATCGAGGGCGTGCGAGAGGCTGAGCTCCCCATCCCTCAGGTCGGAAGCGGCGGCGGGTATCGCCTTCTCCTCGCGCCCACACAATTTCCTTCCTCGCTGCCCAGCGCGCCGTCACCTCACCTTCCGCTCGATATCCAATCAGGGCGCCGCCCTGCCCCGCCCACACCGCCCACGCACGCTCCTCTCATCCCCGCCCCTCACTGCCTCCATCCCCGGCAAGCGCCCGTCTCCGCCACTGCGTTCGCCACCACCCCCGCACCCCGTTGCCATGTTTCCCTTTTCCCACCATCGTCCCTCCCCGCTCCCCGCTTCCGCCCCATCCCGACACCGTCTATTCTCCACCACCGTCGTTTCTCCACCACCATCGCTTCACCATAGCCGCTCCCTTCCACCGCCGTCCCCGCCGCCACCACCACCGCTCCCCGCCACTACCGCTCCCCGCCACCACCGCTCCCCGCCACTGCCGCTCCCCGCCACTGCCGCTCCCCGCCACTGCCACTCCCCGCCACTTCAGCTATTCTTTACTGCTGCCGCCCCCTCCACCTCCCCCACCCCGCCGCAGCTCCCTGCCACGACGGCTCTCCAAAGTCGTTGGCATCCGCGGCCGGAGTCACGTGAATGATCTTGGCTGTCCACGACATTTAGACCATGTTTAGATGATCCTCGCAGACCAGCGCTAAGGAAGACCACGATAAGATAGTCGGAACGTCGGCAACGCAGCCTTCGACGCGGCGTCACCCGGACAGCCAAGATCATCCACGACGGCTCTCCGTCTGCGCCGATCCCCGCCTCCGCCATTCGTCTCCACCTCACCTCAGCAATTCCCCACCTACGGGGTTGCAGGCCACCACACCTCGCCAGCATCCAACTCCTCCACTCCAACTCCCCGCTCCCACAACCCTCCCCGTCTCATCTCTCGTCTGCTCCCACGCCCATTTCTCGCTTCGAGCCCGTCCCCACACCCGCAGCCGCCTTCGATCTTTTCGACGTCCGCTACGAGAACAATCCGAACGTTCTTAATAACACAATCGCGCTCGGGGAATTGGGGCAGACCTCCTGCTCCGTTCGGTCACTTCCATAAAATCGATATCTTTGTTATCGATGCTTGGGAACATCTCGGAATCGACTCCCCTTCGCCCCTTCCTTTGAGCACGTGTAACGTTTCGTACATTCCTAATGTTTATTTACATTTCACATTGTTATTTCCTAAACAAGTAACATGAGATGTACCTCGCTTCTTATGGGAATTGGGTTAGCAACCGATTTATTGATGGATTTTGAGGAATATAGAGAGAGAGAGAATTGAACGTAAGCTTGTTCCTCTAAAGAAATTTGTAAATTCTAATATTATACAAAGTGACAAGGTACAATATGTTAAGATGTTGAAGTGTATTGTACAAGAGAATTAAATAAAAGGTAAAAAATGAGAATTCAAGTGATACTACTTAAAAAAATAAGTAGTAGCAGTAGATGTAACAGCAGATGCAACAAAAGAAAATTTTTGGCAGAGTGCAACGTTACAGAAATAGGAGGTATCGTGCAACGTTACACACGTTGTGCAGATCTTCACTAAAAACTTAGAACCTAATTGAAAACTGGTGACTATTTTGAATGTGAAATGAAATGAGAAATATAACAGATATACAGTCATTATATATTAATACTATAAGGTTAACTACAAAACACATGATCTTTTATCACATTTTCACTTCTAAATATCATCTCTATCAATTTCTGTACATTTTTTTAAATAAATAACGTTTAGAACTTTTTTATTTCTCTCTGACTCCGTGCAATTTCCATGCTGATACACACTCTCACACTCTGCTCTTTCCCATTAGGTCACCTGTTGGGATACAACGACTAATAACTGAGATGCTGCTCAGGTGCGAACTTTCTGCTCGGCGCCGGCCGCGCATCCCTCCGCGGCAGAAGGTGCACAGCGCACTGTTTACCCTGCGCTCGGCGACACGGACGCGCGCTGCGTGTGAAACTGGCGGCGAGCAAAAATTAAAGTGGAGGAGAGCAACGGGGCTATTTCTGCGGCCCGCTGGTCGCCAGCGGAGGAAAAACGTGAATCGGGTGTTCCAGCAAGTCACTGGCGGCTCCTACAGGCTATTATCTGGTTGAGATATTTTTTTAAATCATAAAACAAATTCGCGTAAATTAGAATCAGGTGATTTCACCAAGAGCAATAATTTGTGTGTGTATATAAATATATAATATATATATATATATATATATATATATTTATATACACACACACATTTTCTAATACGAATAATCACCTGATTCTAATTTACAGGAATTTTTTTTATGATTTAAAAAAATATCTCAACCAGGTAGCCTGTAGGAGCCGCCAGTGACTATATGTGTGTGTGTGTGTGTGTGTGTGTGTGTGTGTGTGTGTGTGAGTGTGAGTGTGAGTGTGAGTGTGAGTGTGTGTATTAAATTTCGAAAAGCTGTATTCCCAATGTGCCTTGCCACTATTTTATTTTACAATATTATTTGGTGTTTATTGTTGGTTTGGTTGTTGGTTACAATATTGTTTGGTTGTTACCACACAGCTTTCGACGCAGCCTTCGACGGGCAACGCAGCGGCGTCACCCGGACAGCCAAGATCATTCACATGACTCCGGCCGCGGGAGCTTACAACTTCATTTAACTCACCTCTACGGGAAGGAAATTTATCAATCCACCAACAACTTTGGCAGCCCAACCCTGAGGAAGACCACAATAAGATGGTCGAAACGTCGGCAACACAGCCTTCGACGCGGCGTCACCCGGACAGCCAAGATCATTCACATGACTCCGGCCGCGGAAGCCTACGACTTCATTTAAATAAGTATCTGTACTTTCATTCTAATCATCCGTAGGTAGATTGTAAAGTTTCATGCTCTTATCAGCCTTAATACAGAGTTTTATTTGCTTGTGGTAAATTTCAGTGTTCTCACCTAATGTTCGCTTGGAGATGGGAATGGAGTATAAATGTAACGTTGAGAGAAAAAGACCAAAACAACACGATTTCAAAGGATATGCTTCAGAAATAGCACATGACAGGTTGTGCTCTATACTTCAGCGGCACTTTAAAGTATTCATTAACTCGTGATCAACAATTTGGAGGTAATCGCTGAAAGCAACAAAAGTTCTGTTTGCAAGTAATTCAGGACACAGAACAGCACCAGCAAAAAAAACAGACCAGACATTGTTTTAGTAAGATACTAGATGTGCTACAACATAACTCTCTGGCATTATTTGTAAATTTTGTCATTTGCAAAGATTTAGAGATTTTTAAGCGTCATTTGCTGGATCAGAGGAAAAAGTGTAAAGAAAAACTTGGGGCCGTTTTTGAGGGGGAAAATTTATATTGTCTTCACTCCAAGCAAATATTACTCGAAAAATACTCTTTTCAAACAACTGTACATTACCTTATTTAATGTTCTAACATTTTGAACAGATTTCACTAAGATAAAATTATATAATCAATATAGTACGTTTTCAATATTTAATTTTGTAAAATTCCCAAATACAGATAGATTAACCGAAAATGTAATATGCCTCCTTTGGCAGTATTACCATATCGAAAATCACTATAACACTAATAATACATTTTAAAACGATGATGTAATGATGAGTATTAATAAACGAATGTGATATTACGATACGAGCGAGCAACGAGCGAGCTAGTTAAACTTTTATATTGAATCGTTTTGGGGCAAAATGGCAAGCTGGATTCAGTCAAGGCCACCTAGCGAACAGCTTCCTACCCCGTACAAGTAGCTTTGTTTTACCAGTCCGCCTGGGAGGTAGTACAGAAGTTGCGGCAATAATTCCGACGTCACCATTTTTGCTTTGTCTCATTTCTGAAGGTGTCAAGTCCACCTTTGATTCACTAGACATTTTAAACTAAAGAACTGGCTGCTTTTTAAGAATAACCACACGGCAGCAACATATAACCCAAAATGACTTGCGTTCAGATCTTAACCTTAGTCAAATGTTCTCTCCAATAACTACCACTGCGCTAGTCAAGATCAAAGTGAAATTACGATTAAATTTATTTTAAATAATATTTCACGTTAAAATTACTAATAATAAAATAAATTCAATCTGAGAAGCATAACATAACATTAAATACAATTTTAATGTACACAATCGACCGAAACATTTACCAGAACGATTCTCAATGATTAATTAAATGTCAATACTAGGTTTGTAAGCTTCTCTGTGATTGGTCATGAACCTGTATCATAATGAAAACCGTTTCGTAATGAGTATCATTATGCAACGGATTGCAGCCATCACATGACAGAATTATACAACGGGAGTAGAAAAATGAGTATTACATCAGAGACAATCGCAACAGACGTTCTGGTGCCGCGTGTTTCAAAGCAGAGGGGCGTGGGCGGGGCTGCTGGAAAGGGCGCCGTCTGAATGGACCGGTGGCAGCTGGTGGAGGCGCGGGGGGCGGGGGGGGGGGGGGGCGGGGGGCGGGGTGACAGCGGTCGAGGCGCTTCGCGGAAATAACCTAAAAATTGGATTTCCATCCGCGGAATTTGTCCGCCTCTCACAGGCCCCAATACCGGCGGCGTTAGTACTTTCACAGCGCGTTCGCCCGGACGGCGTGCGCGGCGGGCAGCGCAAGCCAGGGGCGTGGGGAGTGGGGCCGAGTGAGTTCAGCGAGACGAGAAACGGCGGATAGCGGAGAAATTAGGGAAAACTATCAGTATTTGTGGAGCCTTCGACGCGGGAAGCGTCGCATAGCGGGAAGCGAGGTACTACAGAAGCAATAGGTGGGATGCAAGACCCCTTGGGTGAGCAGGACGGTAGACATGAATATATCCATGGGGAGAAAGAGAGAGAGTGTGTGTAATTAGCTGATAGATGCAATCATTTGGTGGACTGAAAGTGGCTGCAATGTTCGGTAGGGCGAGTGATGCAAAAGAAACAAGGCAAATGAAAAAGTCAGAAACGAAGTAAGAGGGAACTACAGTGGGATACGTGTATGTGAAATGAGAAGGACTGTGGAGAGCGTAGTTGATGAAGTTGCGCTAGTGGGCAAATGACAGAAAGCAAATATATATACTAGTACGTAAGGAGGGTCTTTCATGGACAACGCGTCCCAGTAGAGTTGGTGAGGCTGGCGAGGTAGTGTCGGCAATGCGGAACTGGCTAAAAGAAATTACAGGCAGGAAAATGAATCCTTTGCGATTAGGAAAATAAATGAAATTGGGTAATCATAACATAAGACAATAGAAGAAGTGATGAAAGTGATGAAAGTGTAGGTTGGGCGACACGAGGTAGTAGGTTGATAGAGTTCAGTGGTGTGCGAAGTGAGGTACCGGAGGCGAACAAAGAGGACGAGAATACAGGAACAACAAATGAGTAGGTGGGCGGAGCAGTTGAGAAGGCGGGCGACGAGTAGGCGGTCGGACGAGTAGGCGGTCGGACGAGTAGTCGGTCGGACGAGTAGTCGGTCGGACGAGTAGTCGGTCGGACGAGTAGTCGGTCGGACGAGTAGTCGGTCGGACGAGTAGGCGGTCGAACGAGTAGGCGGTCGGACGAGTAGGCGGTCGGACGAGTAGGCGGTCGGACGAGTAGGCGGTCGGACGAGTAGGCGGTCGAACGAGTAGGCGGTCGAACGAGTAGGCGGTCGGACGAGTAGGCGGTCGGACGAGTAGTCGGTCGGACGAGTAGTCGGTCGGACGAGTAGTCGGTCGGACGAGTAGGCGGTCGAACGAGTAGGCGGTCGAACGAGTAGTCGGTCGGACGAGTAGTCGGTCGGACGAGTAGTCGGTCGGACGAGTAGGCGGTCGAACGAGTAGGCGGTCGAACGAGTAGGCGGTCGAACGAGTAGTCGGTCGGACGAGTAGTCGGTCGGACGAGTAGGCGGTCGAACGAGTAGGCGGTCGAACGAGTAGTCGGTCGGACGAGTAGTCGGTCGGACGAGTAGGCGGTCGAACGAGTAGGCGGTCGAACGAGTAGTCGGTCGGACGAGTAGTCGGTCGGACGAGTAGTCGGTCGGACGAGTAGTCGGTCGGACGAGTAGGCGGTCGAACGAGTAGGCGGTCGAACGAGTAGTCGGTCGGACGAGTAGTCGGTCGGACGAGTAGGCGGTCGAACGAGTAGGCGGTCGAACGAGTAGTCGGTCGGACGAGTAGTCGGTCGGACGAGTAGGTCGGTCGGACGAGTAGGCGGTCGAACGAGTAGTCGTCGGACGAGTAGTCGGTCGGACGAGTAGTCGGTCGGACGAGTAGGCGGTCGAACGAGTAGGCGGTCGGACGAGTAGTCGGTCGGACGAGTAGTCGGTCGGACGAGTAGTCGGTCGGACGAGTAGGGCGGTCGAACGAGTAGGCGGTCGAACGAGTAGTCGGTCGGACGAGTAGTCGGTCGGACGAGTAGTCGTCGGACGAGTAGGCGGTCGGACGAGTAGGCGGTCGGACGAGTAGTCGTCGACGAGTAGTCGGTCGGACGAGTAGGCGGTCGGACGAGTAGGCGGTCGAACGAGTAGTCGGTCGGACGAGTAGGCGGTCGGACGAGTAGGGCGGTCGGACGAGTAGGCGGTCGGACGAGTAGGCGGTCGGACGAGTAGGCGGTCGAACGAGTAGGCGGTCGAACGAGTAGGCGGTCGAACGAGTAGGCGGTCGACGAGTAGTCGGTCGGACGAGTAGTCGGTCGGACGAGTAGTCGGTCGGACGAGTAGGCGGTCGAACGAGTAGGCGGTCGGACGAGTAGGCGGTCGGACGAGTAGGCGGTCGGACGAGTAGGCGGTCGGACGAGTAGGGCGGTCGGACGAGTAGGCGGTCGGACGAGTAGGCGGTCGGACGAGTAGACGGTCGGACGAGTAGCCGGTAGGACGAGTAGGAGGTCGGACGAGTAGGAGGTCGGATGAGTAGAAAATCGAAGGAGCAGGCAGTCGAACAAGTTGGCGGAACACGAATAGGCGGGCAGTCGAGTAGACGGCGGACGAGTAGGTGTTCTGTTGAGAAGGTTGGAGAACGAGGTGGACAGTATAGTAGGCGGACAAGCGGGTTGGGTGAGGGCGGGCGGGCGGGCGGGTGGGGGCGGCGAGTGCGCGGGTGGACAGCGCGCGAGGGGCGAGGGCGAGGGCGAGCGCGCTGGGGGCGAGGCGCTGCCAGGCGCCGCGCGCGGCGCCAGCTGTCGCCCCAAGCCAGCGGCCGGCGCTGCGCGGCGCAGTGCTGCGTCGCGGCGCGGACGACAGCCAGCGCGGGGTGCGCCCCTGGGCCTCTCTCTGCCGCCAGAGTGGTTCAGAACCGAACGCTTTCAAACGCGGGTGGACGTGCGAAGCTTTCTGAGAAGGTCTCGCGAATCTCGGAATAATGCTTTTTTTTTGTTTTTGCTTTTTGTGAGAATTGATCATATGTAGAGACAGGACCTTTTCGTGTTAATTTGTATCATTTTCGCATGAAAAATTGTTTTTCGTGTTAATCGCGAAAAAGATAATTGATTTCGTATAAATTTCGCTGTATATTTTTTCGACGGTAGGTCATAACAAAAACCTAATATTTAAATTTTAATTATATTTTTAGATTGAAATATAGAGAGCATATAAATAAAGAATAAATTAATGATAGGAAGCGTTTGTTACTCTTTTATTTGAGTTTTCCCTGACGCAACGATTTACGTTCGTAAGGAAGACGTGACTTTTACCAGATTAATGAATTTCGTGGGAAATTTGCATTTATGGTGAAAATAGGCCAATTTCGCTTTAACTTTCTTGCGAAAATTCGCGAAAAAAAAATTACACTGAATTCAGAGCCTTAACAACTCAATTCATCAAGAAAATTTAGTTTAGAAAAAAACGTGCTTTTAATCAAGTGTCTCGGAATAGAAAAATCCCAAACTTCAAGGACATGGAAAGGAGCCAAATACGATCACTTTTTTTTTCAATGAATATATACTTTGAAATTACATATAACTGAGTTCTATGCATTTATACTAGCGATGTTTGCCCCTGAAGAGCTGGTCAAGCCGCTCAGGTTCTGACGCAGTCAAGGACATTCCATATACCCGCCGAACATCAATGCACACGGCTTTGCCAAAAATCACTGACGAATATCGCAATGCACACAATGACAATTCCGCGGTATTCAATTTCCCAATGTGTGTTCTTTGCCAAAATGTGACATTTTTGCCCCTATTCATGCCCTAGGCGTTTGCAACATTTACTCTGAGACATTTTGTATTTAAGCGCGTAGAATAACGCATATATAAGAAATAATTGAAACAATAATCATGTGAATGCTTGAAAGTTGATTCAAATGTTTGTATAAATGTTAAAAAAATCCATGCCGAAATGCATGTCACTGAAATATTTATGGCACATTTTTTTTCAAGTAAAATTAATTTTTGTAATATGCAGTAAGATTATATAATTATGTCAAGTACATCTCGAGTAAGATTAATTAAGTAACATGTACAATCGGAAATAAAAAAGTTAAGACATTAATTTCGGCTACAAATGTTACTGCACTAAATTGCGGAATTATATGAGTAAAGTTATATTGGATTCCTGTAATAATGGCAAGAAGAGTAGTGAAACAGCAGTATGTGGTATCAAAATTTGAGACAGAACATTTTGCATATGGTAAAGAACATCTTCTCTGCATTTAATTGAAATGCACTACCTGGAAGGGGATTCTGTGACCCGTGTGTTGTAATCGGCCCATCTCGGTAATTTCACGCGGATGGCAAGCAGAGCCTTGTACGACAAACCATAGACCTTGCGCTTTCTAGTTTCCCCACCTAACCCCCCTTTTCAATCCTTTTGGGTGGATATAACCCGACTCATTCCCCATGACACTCGGAATGTATTGCTAATACACAAATGTCAGCGCAA
Source organism: Acheta domesticus (assembly GCA_031308135.1). Lineage (NCBI taxonomy): Eukaryota > Metazoa > Arthropoda > Insecta > Orthoptera > Gryllidae > Acheta > Acheta domesticus. The sequence goes on along the minus strand of JAHLJT010009355.1, from coordinate 10,390,633 downwards.
AGCTTCAATTGAGCTGTGTGGTTACACGATTTCGAAATGTTAAAAATATACACATAAATTTTCTTAAATGTTGGCCTCATTTGACTCCTTAATCACTTAGACAAAATTAAATTTTACCTATTTCTTTCCCTTGAAGAGTACAGGCGTTGCTTCTTCCACACTTATAAGACAGTATGAAGACCATCTAAACAAAAATATAAAACTAGTCCTCCAAAATAATGAAAAACAACAGAAATAATACATTATTTAAAATAATTTTCTTTCTGGAATAGGTTCTTTCTGGAATAGTTGAGTGATTTGATTGATACATGATTATGAGGTATCATGACAAGGAACGATGGAATAAACCACGGGAAACAACAGAACCCCGAGAAAACCTACCGCAAACCCACTCTGTCCACCACAAATTCGCTACGGCTCACTCGACAGCGAGGTAAAATCGATCGATACTAAATAGCATGACGAGGCGGATAAGGGAAGACTCGCACAGCGCGGCGCCCCGCCGCCTGCATCCCGCGACGGCCTCACAGACGTCGCCGCCGCCGCCGCCGCCGCCGCCGCCCCCCACCGCAGCGCGCCACGCACAAAGGACGGCGCGGAGTCTGCAGCGTTTAATTAACATAAGCGCTTTGGGGCGCGCGTCAGCCGCCGCGAGCGACGCGAAGGGGGCGGGGCGGATGCACGCCCCGCGCGAGCCTCTGCCGGCGCACAGTGGGAGCCCGCGCGAATCCCCCCCGCTGCGGCCAATTCAACACTTTGTTGGAAGTTGTCGCGTGGGATGCACGGGCATTCCGTCTACACTGTCTCATAACTGACGCCCATTATACTCAGGACTAGTCATTTTTGGTGGCAAATAAATCATGTGCCTTCTGGGTTCATCTTGAGTGAATCAGTGAGTGAGTGAGGTGGTGAATCAGAGTGAGTGAATCAGTGAGTGAGTGAGTAAATCAGTGAGTGAGGAGTAAGCAGTGAGTGAGGATTAAATCAGTGAGTGAGTGAGTGAATTCAGTGAGTGAGTGAATCAGTGAGCGAGTGAATCAGTGAGTGAGTGAGTGAATCAGTGAGTGAGTGAGTGAATCAGTGAGTGAGTGAATCAGTGAGTGAGTGAATCAGTGAGTGAGTGAGTGAATCAGTGAGTGAGTGAGTGAATCAGTGAGTGAGTGAGTGAATCAGTGAGTGAGTGAGTGAATCAGTGAGTGAGTGAGTGAATCAGTGAGTGAGTGAGTGAATCAGGAGTGAGTGAGTGTGTATTTGCGAATGTTCGAGTGATGCGTGAATGAGTAAAGGAATGTTCGCTGGACCCAGGCATCCCATGCGATTAAGTTAAGATTCAGCGCGCAATGTTTAGAGGGTCAAATCCATTCAGAAACTTGCCATTTCGTTGCACTTTTAAAAATAACTTACTACTTAATAAAGATATCCAGAAAAGAGCGCTCTTCAACATATATTGTTGTTGATACGTAAAAATGAGAACAATGAGTGCACGTTTTAAGCTGACATCACTTTTCCACAAGCAAAACTCCACATCATACCAGAAACTTAACTCAACAAAACTCGACTTAACGTAACAAAAAGGGATACGAAAAGCCAATGTTAACACCCAGTGTGCATTAAAGTTTTAGCAGTGGGCCTTCCTGATGCAATAAACTAAATAATAGAAATGAGCTGAAGATGTATGAGTACATTCAATTCAAAAAACGGTGTTCCTTATTTACGAGAGTTTTCTTACAAGGTTAGTATTATAAATTTTTATATTTATTACGGCCCACGCCCGGTATTATAAATAATATCCACGGTTAGTATTTGCTGTTTAACGGTTTAAAGATTTTATTAATTTATTACAAGTTTTACTCAACTAGCACACTGCCGGTACCTCCTTGTTCTACGTATTTGTGCGTAGCTGGCTGAGTAATCTTCCAGCCGCAACAACATCAGTGGCAGAGGGACGGGGAGGGGAAAGGGGAGGGGAAAGGCGAGGGGAAAGGGGAGGGGAAGGGGGGAGGGAAAGGCGAGAGGAAAGGGGAGGTGAAAGGGGGAGGGGGAGAAGGGGCGGGGAGTGGGGGAGGTGGGGAAAGGGGAAGTGGGAGGGGTGGGGAAAGGGGGAGAGTGGGAGGGGTGGGGAAAGTGGGAGGGGTGGGAAAGTGGGAGGGGGGGGGAAAGTGGGAGGGGTGGGGAAAAGGGTGGAAAGTGGGAGGGGGAGGGGGGAAAGGGGGAGGGGGAGGGAGTGGCAGTGGGGGCCTCAGACGTGACGAGCGTGTTGGTACCGCCCGACCAACTCAAAACTGTTTGCGCAAGCCGGCATTGCAGCTAGACCCTCTGGAATGGCAAGGCACCAACTCACAAAATCGAAGAAAATGAGTTATACATATGGCAATATTCCACCTGAATTCCGCTATGAGTAGAACATACTCGTGCTGCAATCTGAGAACAAATAGCTACGGTAAAATAATCACTTCTGTAGGTGGAGAGATGGCTAACTAATGCGAAATAGAAACGACAGAAACTTAATTAAAATCTGGTCATTCCAAAGGGTCTAGCTGTTTCTGGGTGCACTTTCTTTGGTCAAGTGACGCCCCAAAGCTCGTTCTCAACCACAATAATTTTATTAATTTGAAAATGACGTCAATGTCTAGTGCAAACAACCAAACACAGTTCGAACGCAGGCAGATAAATAAAATCTCAAGGCAACATTCGCTTTCTCTCAAATTCACTCCAATACGGCTGCTGCAAAGAACTATACTAGTATTATGAAACGCAAAATGATAAGAAACACTCGAACATTTTATCAATGTTCTTTTAAATTCTATATATTACAAAACGGCTAATTACTTAAATCGATAACTCATGCTGACTGACAGCATGCTCACGATAACTGATGCTGAAAATCAGAACGTCTAACAATTTCGCGCTTTTTATTTCATTAACACAAACCTAATATCTCTAAATAAGGGCAAACT